>JAZDUA010000177.1:2805000-3039436 GCA_038098605.1 Gryllus longicercus
AAATTTGAACGGCGCGTCGATCATCAGATAGTGTTATCTTCTATGACGCGTCCATCTTCTTCAGTCCAAAAAATGTGCCACGATGCGTCGCTCTTTTTCAGACCGCGAAATCTTTCCCGAGACGTCGCTTTTCTTTCAGATAACGAAATCTTCCTCGATGCGTCGCTCTTCTTCAGAACGCTAAATCTTTAATGACGCGCCGCGCCAATATTCTGCAGTTCTGGAAATTCCAAAATAATAGCTTTGCCACAGACTGCAAAATCTTTCATGACGCGTTTCATTTCTTCAGTTCATGAAATATTCCAAGAGTCATCTAGGGATTTTGAATACGGAGATTTTGTTTAGAGTTTTCAATATACAGGTTTAATTTATCAGATGCTGAATAGTGTAAAGTCTAAAAAGTTCGTAAATGGCAATGTTTAAAAACTAGAATAATATGATGATAACTGTGACCCCACAGTCAGGAATATTAGTCAGGTTCCAGGGATAGTAATGTTCAAAAACTCAACCAAACATGACCACAATCTCTCACATGTGCTGGAATTTTTTTATTGGATTGTACGATGAGCCAGTTACTTCATCCTTTGATAGTCATTGGCACATACAAATCAATTCATCCAATGAATTACGTAACATAGTTATTGATTATTGACAATTATCTATATTGCCTATTATTATCCGTTATTATCTACCGTCTATTAATATATATTTTTTATAATTTAACAACATTACGATACAAAAACATTTAAATTTTAAAATATATAGCTTCCTATACTTTCTCATAAATCCGCACAATAAATATTTACATCATACGTAGCCGTAGATTTTTTTAAACATAAGTTTTGGAGACACTGACAGCGCTCTGCTTTATTATTTTTCTCAAAGGTTCTCCGATCCTATGATTCGCTTTGATCACGATGCAAATTTCTCATCAACTTGAACTTCATAAATTATTTGAAGACACAAAAGTGAATAATTAATTTTAATGTAGTATGTTTCATCAATACATACAGTATTCATCAACTAAATAATTGTATGCAAGTATGTCTCAACACTCGAAAATGACAAACGTTTCTAACATTTTTGAAGCGTTAAGACTATTCAAGCATTTACATAATACTCTAATAGATCATCATGTGCGGCCGGTACAAACACATTTGGCGTGACAAATGACACTCATTACACGCTGTTATTGAGGCTTCACTGTGCCTCTCTACCTTAAATTGTCACATTATTCATGAAGTTTGTTCCTTTTTTCTCCACAATGAATGAAAACCATTGTTTTTCACTTTAAACAATAAATAATGAAATGAAATTTTAAACTTCCCTCGAAATATATTTTCGTGCATTCCTTTAGCTGTCATATATAATCCATTATTGTCCAGCACTCTTTTCTGAATGAAATATCTCTTTTATTTCCAACAGCTTTCAGTAGAAAAGTTCTATATCCGAGTCTGAATGTTTTGTTCGGTTCTTACAAGTAGGGAGGTCAATTGATAGATTGATTGATTAGATTTTCCGAGCACGTCATCTGCTAAGGTAATTATTTCCGCACCTGTAGTGCATGTTTTATTGCAGGCGGTGGCGGTGATCCCTCGCTGGATGGCGACGGCTTGCGGATAATTTATTTCAGTGAGAAGAGATGGGTCTTCCAAATCCCTATCTTGATTATGGTAACTATTACGGTTTTATCAAAAGAACCAGTTCCAGTCAAAGCTGCGGCTTTTCGTAGACCTTGGCAACACTTATAGCCATGGTGCTTGAAGGGCGCCTGTTTGGGAACATGTATCGTACGTACAATAGGAATCTTCGTGATTACGTGAAAACCCGATACCGAATATCGCACTCATATTCTTATGCAGACGGTTCGCTTTATCTTCCAGCACCGGTGGAGGCAAGACGTGTGCGGTATATTTTCTGGAACCTGGAGACGGAAACCTCTCAGAGAGAAGACAGATGCATTCATCTCCAGAGCGAATCAATCTTCAAAGCTCGGGCTACTGATGGATGGCCAGTGGCCGCAGCGAGTGGGAGGAGAGAAAAACGCGGCTCCTCGGGCGCCGCGACGCATCGCGGAACCGTCGACTTCTCGGCGGCCGCGGCCGCTGCCAAGGAAAACACACAAAGGGCGCAGCTTGTGGAAGATGGAGGTGTAGTGCAGTGGGAGGGAATGAGTTGAATGAATGGTTTTGTATACAATGTAAATACGGTATGAATGATGCGCGAATGTGAAAAAAAGGAAAATTAACCAAGACTATGCAAAAGAACAGAACATAAACTAGTATTACGAAAAAATTCATTTTTAATAAATTTATATATATATATATATATATATATATATATATATATATATATATATATATATATTGAAACCCAGAATATGTGTTTCATTACACTAATTAAATCATTAGTGTAAGAAATCAATTGCTAGTTTGGACTGCGCAGTGCGCGCGCCGAGCGCGGCTCGCCGAGGCCGGCGAGCGACCGCGGCCACCGCCGACGGTGCCCCCGCCGGGGAGACCAGCGTGTGAATTTCGGTTGGAACGGGGCAGCGCGCACGTGCAAAAGTTCGTTACGGGAATCGCAGACGAGAGCCGTTGGCAGAACGGTGACGAGAGGGAGACGCTAGCGGAGCGGCGACGAGTGCGGACGTGTCACGAGAGCTCGCGAGTAATACATGGACACAGTCGACAGGCAACGCAACTGTGGAAATATCTGAAACTGTAGTATATCACAAACGTGTAAATAGAACATTAGAAGTATCAATATGGTAAAAGATTAGTGTTGGTCGAATAATTAATGTTGTTCTTATTAGTTGGCGTGTGGAAACATTCTTGAAATTGCGCGGTACAGAACTGTGACCAGTATAGAGAGTAGGCGCGGGTTGTGTAATCAAACCCACGGACGGACAGTGATTCGAGGAAGGTGCGAAGCCGAGGTATCAAGATCCTGGTCGGGGAAGAATTGCTGGAGCATCAGCCGTGGACGTCTACCACACCATCCGCTGCTGACGGCCCGCAGCAGTAGCAGAGGTCGACAACCCCGTCGGCACGAGCGGCGCTACCAACATCATAGGTATTTAGGCGGGGCCCCGAAGGTATGAGAAATGCATTTCACTCTTAATCTTGGTACCAAGGCAGAGTATAAAAACGTTGTCTAATTATGTAAATAACAAATTTGATTTAAAATAAATCTTGTTTATAATTGTATTTCAATTTATGATTAACCACCCCGACGTTGCACCAACTTATCTAGGGACCCATTCACGTAAAAGATACCCTCTCTTAGTGTTGTATTGCAGTGAAGATACCCGGCACCACCAGGTATGTCACAATATATATATATATATATATATATATATATATATATATATATATATATATATATAGAGAGAGAGAGAGAGAGAGAGAGATATTCAGATGTCAATATTTTTAATACACAAGATATTTTCGATCGCGTAACGATCTTCATCAGAGCTGAAAATATATACAAGAAACGTCTACAAAACTAGAACGTTATGCGTAAGCAAAATAGATCGTATATATCTGAGTCGGCAGCGCCCCTTCTTCCTCTCGAATGTCTTTCTGTCCTCTTAAACGTCTGGCACTTCCGAGAAACCACAGAATTTCTTTTTACGCCCAGATGCTGCAAGGTATGTACGATCCAGATTGCTTGCGCATCTGTCATAGTACTTAACATTTTATTTTTGTAATAATTTATTCTACATTTTTTCAGCTTTGATAATGATCGTTACTTGATCGAAAAAAATCTTAAGTACTAAAAATTAAGATCCCTGGACATTGTTTCTCAATTTATTACAAGGTATCAACTTTAACTGCAATTATATTAAAACTGTAAAATTAGGTTAAACTAAGATTAATTTTTTTTAGTTAAATATTAAGAAAATCTCCCCTCTAGCTACTTAAGTAAGAGGATCTATGTAGCCAGTCCATTAAAATAAATTTCCTTCCCTCACAGAGGTGTTGCGGAGGGGAAATTTCAGTGTCCTGAATTTGGGTAAGGTAACGCAACAACAGCAACATTTGCTACAGATGTTTGTGTTTGAGATGTTTGAGACTTGAGATGTTTGTTCCATCCAGTAAAAATGTATACCCAGTAACGGACGAAACATAAGTGAGTTGATGAGTTCTCTCTTGTCTCTAAAGAACTGTAATAGAGCGTGATGTTTATAAATGGTTTTCTAGTGATGTGTGCAGGAGAGCCATTTGTCAACTTTTGTTGAAAGAGTGGACGCCACGTCTACATATTCTACATATTTTGTAGCTACATCATTCAATGGAGAGGCTCCGCATTCATTGTAATAGTGATATGCGTTAATGCCCAAAATACTTGAGCGCCAGCTGTCCACAGCAGTATTCAAGCTAAATCCATTTAGTTATTTTTTCTTTTCGTCATGGTTATTATTGTTTAATGTACGTTTTTTGTAATTTGCCCATTGCCCTACTCCTGGCATGGCTAGGTCAACTTGGCGATTACTGAAAGCAAAAATAGCTGCAGTGAAATGTAAAGTAGAAATTTTGTTAAAAGACGAGACATAACTTTTGTAATCTCCATAAATTTCGAAGCTTCGTAATTTAATGGCGAGGAACCAAATTAATTGCGACGGAACTGTACTTCATTTATAAAATCTTTGAGCACGGGCTGACCCCAGCAAACCAAATTCAACCCATTTAGTGATTACCACACCAAAGGTTCTCTCGTCATGGGTCTGACAAAACGAACGAGGGAGAGCCATTGAAAAGAGGAACAGTATAGACAACCATGAGGGGAGGACAACAAACGTATGGACCTACTTCCAAATAAAAAGCTTGCAAAAATCTTCAAAATACGTAACATGAAATGCGAAATGTTTGGTCCATGTTAACACAACGTTGTTGAATGAATTTTCGTGAGATCAAAGATTATTCCTCACGCTACTTCACAAATCAAACATTTTCAACACTTCTTTTCACGTGAAAATGCTTTCAAAACTGTACTTGTGGTACTAGAACCTGCATAATATTTCAAAACCAGTGACGTAAGCTCTCTCAGGCATTGAATGCGGCGCCGCATAGCTCTCAAAGAAACAAGTAGCGACTCCTCTCTCAATTCTGTCGGGGACGTGCAGTCCACGAGAAAATATAGTTTGGAAACTTTGTAGAGCAAACGTTGAAAAATTATCCACTAAAAATATATATTTTCGCTAGTTCTAAACCGCACAAAATAATATTTTAGATATTATTTGATTTAAAATCGATCAAGCAGTTTTCCCTCAGGTTCATCCTTGGTTTCTATTTATTTTTATTTATGGTACATCCTGTGTAACCACATACATGCCATTACTTTAAAACATAAAGAAGTCAAGGAGACATATTTAGAGTATTATGAATTGCTCATTGTTCATTCATGTCAATTATTTTTCTAATGTAAACCGCAATGGTTTGCGTATTGTTAATATAAAGCTATTCCAAACGACCGGGAGTGATGGCAATCAACTGATGTCACTGCAGTCCCTCTTGCCGGGAGTCCCGAAGGTGGCAGGAGTATCGACATTAGCTTGTCAGCTAGGTCGAATTCGGTCGCTATATGGAGGAGAATTCTAGCAGCCGGCTGCTCTACGGTAGATTTACGTGGTTTCCAATTCAAAAAAGGGAATCAAATGATGTCACTGTAGTCCCTCTGACCGGGAGGTCCTAGGTTTGAGTCCCGACGGTGGCAGTATTTTCGACACTAATTGGTCAACAATTCAATCGCTGTGTGGTTTACAACTCTAGCAGCCGGCTACTCTGATCCGGCCGGTAGTTTTCCGATTTTTTTCCGATCAACACCAGGAGAATGCCGGAGCAGTACCCAAAGAAACGGGTCACGGACTGCGCGCAATCTTATCTCCCACTCGTTGTCCTATCCTCACCCCTTACCCACACACTTACACTAACACGTACTGTACAAGCACACACGCTGGGAGACCGGTCGGGAGCTAAGCGCTTGTCACGGCTGGGGCGGTGCCCCGCTGGTGGGAGATACCTGGATGGGAAAACACCGCTAGCCGACGGTTGATCGGCGCCGGATCTTGCCATACAGCGGGGAAATATCACCACCATCTCCCATGTAAAAACATGCACTGCACTTAGGGTCTAATGACTGGTAGTTGACGTGCCCGGAATCACTAAATCAATCAATCAATATTCCAAATGCTGTTAACGTTTTTGAACATACAGTGTAATAAATGTGACATATTGTATATTCACTAACATTAATGTAAAAAATGTATCTAAAAGAAAAGTTTGAATCATGAATTAAATATGCATAAGATACGAGATAGCCATATTGGTAAAGTTAGTCTACGTAGATAGCCATAAAAATGTAGTTTTTATTATCTTAAAATCATTTTAATTATGTTCTAAAATGTATGCAAGTAACATTGCTCTGCCACTAGATTGCAAAACTAGACCTAGCTGCAAAAATAATAAATGTTTGTCTACCTGCATTCCTATCTATAAATCTTTAAGCACCTAATCTTTCTCAGTGGCTCATGGCGTGGCTGTTGATTCGCCTTGAATGAAAAGTGGAGAAGGAGCGCGCCTCGTGCCGGAGCGGGAGCGTCTGCGCGGGGGCGAGAGGTCGGCAGCCGCGGGTCGCGACCTGGTGGAGGGCGGGGCCCCGGGACGCGGAGGAGCTCACGCAGAGCTTTGCTGAAGGCGGCGCGGCGCAGCGCGGAACGTCGCTTCCGCTGCCGCTGGCGCCGCTTACGACCGCTTCCTCCCGCCTCCTCGCCCGCTCCTGCCTCCTTGCAGCCCCGGTCTGCTGCGGTTACTCTTTCTCACTCCTTCTAGCATCTCCGCGTTATTTAGATTTCACTTCGCTTCCATACTCTCTTGCCGATCTCTTCGATTTTTCTTTCATCTCTATCCTCTCCACCACTGTTTCTACTTCTGTATCCTCTCCACCGCTTTTGCTACTGTTATCACGAAATACTTTTCTCACCTCTTCATTCTCTTTCTCTTTCGTTTCATTTCCCATCTCGCTCCACGGCCAATTTCTCGCTTCCTCACACTTCTTCCTCCTTCTCTCCGTTCCTCAATCCCATTATCCTCCTTCTTGGATGTTCGTATCGTTGTTTATAAATTTGTTTGTGTTAATCCTTCTTTATAAAATTCATTTCGTCATTGCTTAAAAATGATTGCAACGTTTGAATGCGTAATAATGAGAAGACCGACACGACTGAGCGACATGTAGCGTTCTTCCTGAGGGTTAGTCATATAAATATGCAGTTCATAATTTTAAAAAAATGTTGGCAAACGTATTTCGCCCGAAGATATTTACACTTTTCTCAAGCTGAATCTGTGTAATAAAGAAGACCATCATATAAGTTATCTACTCACATCACTGAGTTATGTGCGTGCTATCATTTAAAAGGAAACCCTTAAGTTAAATGAGAGAAAAACGGAAATGTCACGAAAAGCTGATAATTCATCCATAAATACATGACCATCAGAAATACCACCACCAATTGAATCAGAGAAAACAAAAATATTAGATGTCGTAGAGCTTCAAATTCTGAAGAGCAAGCAAAAAAATTCTAAGATCCGTTCACCAATAATTTTTTATTATCGTTAATAGTTAAAGGACACTTTACAGACCTAACAGAGATCACGGACAACGAATTTTTATGCATAGAAAGTTATGTATATATTTGAGGAACAGTTTCCCACCGTTAACTCAAAACCGGCAAAATGTGTCATGGAACCCTTTTGCACCATCCCACTTCGTTGATCATTATTTCTCATAAGTTTTGGAAGAGAGCCTTCCTAAGGTGCACCGAGTGTACTCCGGGCGCGTCTTCGCCGTGAGGCCAGGCGGTGCGAGACGCTGTCAGCTGCCAGGCAGAGGCGGCGCCGCCGCAGCGGCGGCAGCTCGCGCGCCCTTCCCGGCCAGCAAATTATTACGAAAACGAGTTGGGACGCGCGTATTTCCCCTGCGTTCAACGACGCTGCGCCGCATCGCACTTATTTGCCCGCGCTAGACGTACAGCGGAAAGGACACTGGTGTCAATACCGTCTGGGTTTTCGATGCTTTACACAAATATTTCGTTGCGTTAAAACGGCACTACGATTTTTACACAATCGCGAAATGAAAGAAGTATAAAAGAAAAAGAATTTAAATTAAGATGGTAAACACATTTAAAAATTACGATTCAATGTAAATAAGTCAATCAGTCAGAAAACTAAACTGCTTTAAACAAAAAGATCGAATAAAAAGTAATCACCTTCAAGAAAATAGTACATGTAATTAAATTACACGAGAATAAAAATGCTTAACTGTTAATTTCCTTGTCTTTTCGGGAGAAACGTTCAATGCCTACCGCCGCAAAACGTCTAATTGCAAACACAGGAGGAATCAGAATTTTCTCCTAGAGGAAATCGCCACTCTAAATGATCTCTATTTACTCTAACGACGTTTCTAGGCATGAATTAAAATATGTTTCATGTATTTACTACCTTTTTCTACCAATAATACTTTAGTAGAAAATTTAGTAACCATTGCAGTAGCAAAATTTGATCATTCAAACAGTTGATCGATAAGTTTTGAAATTTTAGGATGAGATGCATCAACTTCTCATTCTCCCTCCCTTTCTCTTCTTCCCCCTCTGTCGTTTCTCTCTCTCTCTCTCTCGCTCTCTCTACCTCTTCCTCTAACCACTCCCTCCCCTCTCCCATTCGGCAGCTAAACCCTTCGTCTCGACCCCATTCGGCGCCACTCCGCGCGCAATCGCCAGCGTTGCCCCTGGAATTTATTCATGATATTGGAGCGCCTCCAGACCGCCGCGCGACGACGGTCCGCCCCGCGGCCTAAAATATGAGCGACGCGTCCCGCTGATTGAATCGGGCCGAAAGCGCCGCCCCCGCGCCGGACCGCCCCCGCGCCGCCGCGTCGCCCGCGCGATTTGCTGCGTCCTTTCCTCGCCAGCCGGTCCCGGGCCAATTGTGCCTTAAATTAAAAGGGAATTCGGGTTACCTTTTCTTCTGCCTCTGTCATCTGTGCCGCCGCCTCGGTGCGATGGTGTGAAGAGAGGCTCCCGGGTGACGAAAGTTTTTAAATTCCGACCAGCCAGCCGGAATAATGAAATTGGCCGAGTAAATCGGAGCGCCTGGCGGAAAGAAAGCGCGTCGCTTCCTGAAGGAAGCCGCTGGACGATTCGGGCAGGTCGCGAGCTTATTTTTCGTTTTTCATCGCAGTCAAAGAATAGCGAGGAATTGCAATTATAGAAGTATAGAAAAAACAATAATGTAGAGATTTCGAATTTTCCGAATCGATAGTCTTTAATAATAGGTGATTTTTACTTTATAATTCCCGGTATTTTAGGCAAAGAGAAATGAAATAGCTGGAACTTTAAAAAATCTTAACCTTATAACATTTATTCATAACATTTTCTAATTTACTTTTAATTTCTTTTAGAATGATAACATCTGTTCTGTGAAATTCTTTTGTTTCCACATTTTGATTGAATCATCCAAAACACGTCCATTCAAAATCCTAATATCTCTCTGAACCTCCTACACAACACGTGCACTTCGAAAGTTCCTGAGAGAATCGAGAATCATGACTCATTGCTCAAGACAGCTGGATTAAATCGTTTCCTAAATAAAGTGAAGTAACCATTCAAATTAGAATCGACATGGTTTTGCCACTCAGGAAGTGTAAAACAGTGTGCTTTAGGTCTTGGTTGATGGACAGCAGCGCAAATGAACCAACAAGTGCTCTGGTCACCGATGTGGAGTCGACCGCAACCTTTTACTTGGTGGACACAAACGAGTCTCCCTCCGTTCATTCATTGGAGGGAAAATTACAAGCATGAGTTGGCTACTGTTGAGATCCATGATTTCCCGACCCTGCACGACATCTTGCTCCATCGGTTGAAGTACTAGAACGACTGAAAATGAACGTCTGTGTTAAATGTGTCGATTGCTGGTCGACAAGTGTCAGTCAAAAATTGCGAAAATGAAACAGTGGAAGTAACAAACGATCAGTTAATTAGTTTTTTACCAATAACGGAAATTCTAATGAACAACTCTCAACTCTAACACCCATTATACAACCATCTCCACTCTTGATAACAAAGGTTGGAGGAAGGGGGCATTTCTTCACGATTTCAGTAACTTAGTAACTTATCCAATAACGTACATTTTCGGGAGCTTGTACAATGTCAACAGTTTTGAAGCTCAACATCGCTAATAATAATAATAATAATAATAATAATAATAATAATAATAATAATAATAATAATAATAATAATTATAATAATAATAATAATAATGAAGTGTGCGTGGTGAGAGATAGAAGAAACGGAGGAACCCGGAGAAAATCTGTCACCTACTTGCTTTGTCAATTACAAATTCCGTATAGATAGGACGGTGATCAACTTCCAACTCCTGCAGGGGAAGGCGAACAGTCTCCCGCCCCATGGGTCGCCCCCGTGACCTACTATCAGAACCCTAGGCGGGCACCCGAGGCGTAAGGTACCTACCAACCCTTTCGAAATACCAATCACATAGCACTGCTTCCATGATCAAACGGTAGCGCCAACGTGCGGGATTCTGGACGCTTCATTAGGAGCTTAGGTCCCAAGAGGTCGAGGAGAGCATTCGCTACGCGGGCACCAATTAAAATAGACAGCTCCCTGTGCTGCGTCTACGCTTTGACTCCTGCGCTCGGCGCGCTACCTGCCGACAGCCACTGCAGTGCTCCTTCGCGCGGGGGTGGATTGCGGTGGGGCTGCGGAGCCCTCCGCGGCGAAGGCTCTTGAGCGCGAGGGCAGATGGGCTCGTGAGAGAAGCGCCTCGGCGCGCGGTCCGAGGTATAAAGGGGGCGGCGTACCTGATGAAGAGGGCGAGGGGGCAGTCGGAACGCGCAAGCGACCAATGGAGGAAGAGGAGGAGAGGAGTATAATGACTTCGATGAACCGAGAAGCGAATGTGGCAAAATAGAAAATAATTATGTAAAACGAAAATTTATTTACGCGTAACGCGCCTCGGTGGGAGAGTGGTTAGCGTATTGGCCTCTGAACATTCCGTGAGCGGGTTCGATTCCGGCTGAGGCGTGTGGATTCCCGATGGACGGAAATTCCCACAGAGACCATGTCGTGTTTGTGTCATTTAAAAAAATCTTGGCAGGTACCCGAAAAAATTAATCCCTCAGGCAATTTCCCGTTCTAACGAGATCTCACGTTCTCCCAACAAGAGAGTTCTTATTAACTGAGAACGATATCTGGCGGAGAATGCGAGATTCACATCTAGGTATCTAGGGGGACGCCAACGGGGCGTGCCTGCTCGAAAAAGGACTCCTAGACGCGCACTGGTAAGGAAGCCTGGTTCGCATACATGAGTAAAATCGGCCAATGGCCATGACCAATAATATAGGCGATAAGTAAATTAATTTAGACGTGTACCTTCCTCTCTCTACAACGACTACTCCATAGCAAAGAACGCGATATGCAGACGCGAAAGTTAAATGATTGCTACTAGTGTGAAAAAAAGGTATAGGACGAAAGTCGCGAGACTAAGTAGTGGGTGATATCGAAAAAAACCTTCAACCGCTCACATTATCTGTAGTATAAAGAAGGAAAGTGATAGGAATAAAATGGAAAAGTTACTAATTATATATTTAATGCTACATGAGAAACTGCAGATAAACGAGATGTAATAATAATGTAACAATTTACGTTGTATAGAAGGAAATAAGAGAAGTACAAGGAAATAATTCGAAAAGAATAAAAAAAGCCGGATAATCATGAACTGGAACAGTAACTGACTTTCTGCCGATTAGAAACAGATAATAAAAATGTATGCTTGTAATGGGATTAAATCAACATTGCAAATATTGGAAAGTTATTAAAAAGTAGAATCTAATGAATTTGAAGATATATGAAAAATATGAATTATAACTGGAATATGATTAATACAATCAATAATATAATTTTACATTAAAAACCTGGAAACACACACATACATATTACAAAAACAAATCAATGTCTTGCATTGCTTCCCACAATCTTTATAAATCCATGGCCGGCAAATATCAATTCACTACTATCTTCAGAAAATATATCACTATTTTGGACCAATCAATTCGTTAAGATTGATTCGGGGTAGTTTCTCTGACTTACATTCGCTTCAGTGAGCGTCACTTCAATTCACTTTCTTCTCTTCACACTTCCTGACACTTCATTACACAGCATTCTTCAACCCGAGGCAAAGTCGTAGGGCAAGCAACGCCTGCGTCCGCAGTCCAACGGTCGTTGTCAAGAAGTGCAAGCGCTCGCTCGAAACAGACAGACCCCCCTGCCTCCCCCCCGCCTGTCACCCGCTCCACTCCTCCGCAACCAGCTCTAGAGAGCTAATTAGATCTCTTCCTTATTACCCATCCCGAGAAAATGCCACTAATTGCTGATCCTTTGTGTGATTATTTGTTGCCGAATGGAGGTATCTAAAAGAAAGGAGAAAATCTATTTGAAGAAAATGTTTAAATTGTAAGTTCCGAAAAGTTAGCTGAGAACAAAATTGTTCTGATTTCGAAAAAGACGTGCTTTATGGCACTTCTTTCATTCTTTTGACAATATTAATTCTATTATTTCGGGCATAGCGCGTAATATAAAGTTGGACCAATTACTCGTTCAAGCTTGAATAACTGAAAACAGAATACAAAAGTTCTGTCAAAAAATGTACCTGCTCCTATATTGTTTACAGGAAAATGAAAGTAAACTAACATTTTACTTTCAAATAATTCTTATAATTTTACAGCACCCACTGAAATATAGAAAAAAGCGATTCTTGATGGAGAATAGAAATTTTCAAGGCTTTTCTTCTTCAGAAATTTAAAATTAAAATGTATTATCACAGCCTTTGCACTAGCCAGAGTCGCGAGGAGCTTAACCAATATTTTGGTTTCTGGTTGAAAGTATTCCTTCTATGGGAAGCTTTCTCCGCCTTAGAACCCAGAACATTTAGACAAAAGGATCACCAGCATTCCTAACTCACGAACTAGTCGAGTCTACTAGTTCCAAGAGACCAAACTCACGGGTCCGCAATATACTGATACAACTGTCGCTCAAAGAGGCATAGGTCTCGACAGGCGAACACGTTCCAGGACCCCGCCGTCAAACGAAACCGAACACAGAACCGAGGCCGAAAATCACAGTATCCTGAGAGGAGTGTTGGATGGGACGGGACGGGACGGGGTAGCGATGGGGGTGGGTGGGGGGCAGTCGATCCTTCAAGAGGATACAAACGCGAGCAACTAATACCCGCGCGGCTCGGGGCGTCCGCTTCCGATCCGATTACCGGCCGGGCGAGCGGGGAAGCGTAGTACCTGCGAGAGCGCGCTCGATACACGCGGCGCGGCGCTCGCCCCGGCCCGGCCCCACTGCGAGCGTTGTTTGCGCGGGCGCAATCACGGCGCAATGTCGCAGGAAGGAGGACGCGCACTTCGCATTCAATTTCCGGATCGCCCCCTCCCTCTCTCTGCTCGGCGGGTCCGGCGCCCCCGGACCCGATCGCCTGCGAACGAATCGCATGCGAACGAATCGCGCGGATCGGGGAACCGAATCGCTGCGCGTTCCGCCGGATGGGAGTTCGTAAAACGTTTTGTATACGGTGGTGGGAGAGGTGTTTTTTTTTCGATCGAGATGATTGGAATTGTTGGGAGAGAGGAAGTATTGTGTTATGTAAGTTCTGAGCGTGGATATTTTATGATGTGTTTTGGACATCTCAAGTCCAATATTTTACTATATATGTGTTATTATCATCAATTCAGGTAGCATTTTTGCTTGCCACAGTTTTCGCGAATTTCTGACACCTAATTTCCTGGTTTGGGTTTGGTGTTGGGTATATTCTTCATGACATGAAACATTGTGGATGACAATGTGACTTTGCAGTATTATGCATCAAGACACAAAGAAGTTTGAAATAATGATAAGAATTGTAACTACAGTAAAAAGAAAGAGGTTAATTAACATGAAATAAATAGTTGTTGTACTAAATTAGCATTATAAATTTTTTACACGCCTTGTTGAATGTTTTAGCTAACACTTATGTTGATTTTTGCATGACTACCTTTTTGAGGTTATATTTATTGTATTTGACTGAGCAGATAGTGACTAACAGAGAATTGTATATTCAAGTTTTTACGACCAATAAACAATGAACATAAATAGAGATTATTGCTTCCTTTCAGCTCATATTGGCACTAAGAAATTTGACACTAATTGTATAATTTATTCTGAAATAAATGATAGGCATATTTGTAAAGAAGTACGCAGTACTTGTATGGTGTGGATTCTTCTGATTAATTCACTATAAAACAGTTTAAAATATACGTTATATATTCATCCATATCATCTACAGATTTCACCTGTTTCGACTTTCCGGGGGAGAATTTTTTTAGACATAAAATTACTGCTGAGTGTTCTTGAATAGTTTAAACGATTCACAAAATAATGCATTTTTAACTTACATGTGTCGTCGCGTACGTTGTAAACGCAAGAAACGTTTTACATACATCCAATAAATAAATATTTTTGTTCAAAGATGTTATAATTTGTATCTCAATTTAACTCCCCTCACCATGACACCGTACGATTAAATGATGATTACTGCACCTTACGACGTAAATGATACTAACCTACGGATAGAGCACGTCTATAATTATCGCAAATAAATATTTTCCATTGTTTCGTCTGTTTTCCATAAAAGAAACGCCAATTTTCACCCTTCTTCGGGATACTTTCTGGCAGCTGCAACACCAGATCCGGCTACACGTGCTCCCCATGGCGTTGGCAGCTGGCGCCGAGCAACTGCGGGCGCATAACGCAATAGCGGCCACTTAGCGGGCGCCGCTTGTCAACGTAATTCCCTCGATATCCAATTCGCGCGATTGTTTGCAGCGCGCGAACCCCCGTCTGCGCGGGGGCCATCGATCCTTCGCGGAGCGACGTCCCTCGCGGCGCCTCTTCCTGCGCTGGTGCGCCGCCCGGGGCAGAAACCCGCGCCCCTTGGGGGCGTGGCCCGGGGCGCAGGCACGGGGGTTCCCTCTGCGCCGCATTTGCGTTGTCCCTCGATGGCCGCGCAAAAATGGCAACTTTTCAAATTCACTCTGAGTAACTCGCCCGATGAGAATCGTAATAGGGAATACGCAGCGATTTGTGAATTACCATCAATAATTCCAATTTCCAAATCTAAAAATGGAGACGGTCATAGATAATAGGTTTAAAAGTTATTTTTTTGTAGAGAATGTTAAATAAAAAATGTAGTTGGACAATTATTTTATTAAGGAAACTGAACTCCCTTCAGGGTTGAAACGTAAGTAAAAATTGTTCATAAAACATTGGATGGTGATAGGAAGCTTTTATGACAATAAATAAATTTAACCTTAAATCGATCATTTTTGTATTAACGTAATTCATTTAAGTACCTTAAACTGACTTGACGTACACGGTAATGTCAATTTTGCACTTTTTAAGGTTCACAAAAGTCTTCATTTTCCTACTGATAATAAATAACTTGGTAATTTCAATTATTACTGTCGTTCAATCGTTGAAGTTTCATCCTCTCAACATTTAGCACAAGAAGTACGTTCGGGACTCGCATCCTTTGTTTTCTGGTCGTCATATTGGATTACTAGTATAGCCAATATAGGGCGAGTGTACACACGTTAACGTACACGCGTGTCGTCACCAAACACGGCTATGAAAAGTTCTAATACGCAAATCAACTGGCAATATTTTGCCGGCAAGTTCTTTCCGGCAACGTAGAGTCGCGGTTTGCCCTAACTAGCGTAAAGGTGTCTGCAAGAACCAGAAAGAAATTTACCGGAAGAATTGCGGAAACGAATAGCCGGGGTAAAGCCGGCTTTAGACGGGAAAGGTCCTCGCGCCCAAGGCCAGACGCCATCTCCCCGCGCGCCGGTAAATGCGCTGGGAGGCCGAAAGGGCGCTTTCCATTGGCAGGAAACTCCCAAGCAAAAGCGCGTCGGAGCGCGGGCGAGCAGTCGAACTTGAACTCCAGGAAGGAAGAGGATTCGAGTGCCGGATGCCTTCCGACACGTGTCCTCCGCGCGAGCGTGCGGTCGGTCGGTCGGCCTCGCCCCCCTCCCAGCCCCGCCACGCGGCGCCGCGTCCCACCCGCCGCGCTTGCATTATGCATGAGGGGAGGAGGCGGTGCCTGTCTGCGACGCCCGCGCTCCGCCGCAAACCCTGCGTTGCAGACGCCCGCCCCGCCCTGGCTACCCCACCCCGCCCACCCCGCGCCCCGTCAGGACTGTCGCGCCAATACGCCCGTAATAGACGCTCTGCCAATGTTGTCTCGTCCTCTTGGTCGTCTCGCCTCCGAGTGCCCCGCCGCAGCTGTGATCATCTCCCAGTCCATTACTGGTGCGTTGATAGCCTCACAGCTACCTTGACCTCGTCTCCCCGTCGCCGCCCTTCGGTTTTCGCCGACGGAGTTTTTCTTTTGCTGCCTTTGATTCTGAGTCGCAGCTATACGACGTTAAAGGTTCACAGCCATCGCCACGTGTGTCCCTTTCCCTGTTTCTCTTTTGTTGTCCGACCGTCACCGCAACTCTGTCACCATTTCTCCTCCGCTGAGCAATCATTCTTCCTTCTTTCATTTTTCCTTTCATATTTAGCCACCTTTATCACCCTTTATGTCTCTCTTCTATCAAAAAGAGAAAAAAAAGTCCAGTTCTTTGGCTGTGCTTCCACACTCTGCCATCCATCTCACTCTTCCACACTTTGCCAGATGATTTCTGTTCACTGCTTCCTCCCAGCCCTCCACCGTCAATCAATTACTTTTCTCTTTGCCGTCTTGTTGGGGACGTTTGCAGTCATAAGACTGCAGCCTTTCAGGTACTGCTGCTTTTGTTGCAAAAGAAACTCCTAACACTGAATTCCTTCAGAGTGTACAAGTTTTCTTTAAAATGCCTTAGTTTCCCTGTTCGTGGTTTGATGCGGTTGTGACCTAATTACTAACGGCACATTTAACAATTTTTTCATTAAGAGTTTCACGAAGGCGTGTAGGAGGAGAAATTTTAATGACATCAGCCAACGCTACTGTTTACGCACGAACTTATTAGGAACAAACATTAAGAAAGGCTATTGTGTTTCTTTGAAACATGGTAACAGCTGAGGAAATAAATGGTATAACAAAGTTAACTTCATTCACGGAACCACACCACCACAATAATAATATCAACAGTAATAATATCAGTAATAACAAGGCACGATAAGGGATATAGGGAAGTTTCCTCCACTGGCTGATCTGTACTGCCCTTGAAGTTCAAAACACATGTTCCAATTGGTACCAACTTTCACCAAACACTCAATAAACCCTGACGTCTGTTGGACAGTGTACAATACTGTATGACCAACACATTCAAATTGATGGTACGATGGTGGCCAACAAGTCTCCTATTGTTATCCGGGATTTGGAAAAAAACTAGTAATGTTGCAGTACTTCATTGCAGTACTTCAGTACGGTAGGAAGTAGTATAAAAAGTGAATGTTTAAAACACGTCATAAATTGGCCTCGGTGAATTTTCTATTTGCTCTTTTAACTTCTATGCATTTTGAGCTTGGCTCTTCTCCATTCGCCTGGTAGCGTTTCCTTTTATTTTCATTTCGATCGAACAAATGAATATTAATGCCGTAAACGAACGTTTGCTTTTACTTTCAGGAGAATATGCAAATTGAATGCAAGTGCACTGCGCACTGGGTAGTACTAAATCTTCAGCCCTCGAAACCGTTCATCCTCTTTTTGTTGTTATTGTTGTTTTTAACGGAAGGAAAGACTGATTTATAATTTCGTGTTTCCGGGCGCGTCAACTGCTATTGTTATTAGTTCCGTTAGTGTAGTGCATGACCTTTATCACGGAAGATGGCGCCTATCTTCCCCTGGTGGTTGGTGAGACCCAGCGCAAACTTACACGTGGGCTTGCAGTTTTCTTCATCGAGGTATTTCCCACCAGCAGATACCGTTTCAGCAGGGACAAGCTCTAAGCTCCCGACTGGTGTCCCAATGTGTGGTAGTGTAGTGCATTTAAGTGTAAGAGTGTTGAAGTAGGGGTGACAATTGGACAGGGAAGTTTGCGCGTGATCCGTGGGCCGTTTGTTAGGGTACAGCTTCGTTATTCGTTTGGAGAAATCACGGAACCAATCAAAGCAGCCTGCCGCTTTGATTCTCCCCAGTTAGCGATTGATTTCGATCCAGCTAGGTGCGGTGCTGCAAAGAGTACCCAGGAGTGGTTAAGAAACTTAAGTTGGGGCGGGGCGGGACGGGGCAAAAGTCGGAAAAGGGCCTAAAACGAAACATTCCTTGTTCCGCGCGGCGGTAACATGTGTGCGGCGGTATTACGTGGGTTGCAGATTGCCTTTTTTCCGAGAAATTTCTTTGTAGTATTATTTACATAAGTTCACATCTTTCGTCTTGGGAAGCAATTTTCTGTTTAAAAGCAACACATTTTCAGAAAAGAAACAACCAACTGATTACCGTGTTACAGATTGCATGTGAAGAATAAATGTATGTCTACTCAAATTTGAATCGCGACCAACGATAAGCCCGTGTTATCTTAAAATATTCGTTTACATGTAAAACAAAAAAATCAGACAAACGAAGCTTCAAACATTCTTTCGTACACTTCCCGTGGGAAGTGAAAGTGCACGACCAAGAAACCTATATAATGACCATTGAAAAACAATTGGATTCTTTAAGAAAAACGGAATAAGCATTTCGTGCCTTCCAAATCACGAGAAAGAAGTAAACGAAGAGAAAAGAGGAGGACTGGGAAACGGAAGCGACGGAGGACGACGAGGAGAACGAAGAGGAGGACGAAGAGGAGGACGAAGAGGAGGACGAAGAGGAGGATGAAGAGGAGGATGAAGAGGAGGAACAAATGCAGAGGAGGCAGCGGAGAATAAGGAGCAGGGCGATGTAAAAGTTCAGATAAAGCAGGAGAAGAGCCAGGAGGAGGAGAGAAGTCCCACAACAAAAGATTCTCGTCTGTTGCAGAATCTGTCCCACAAAAACCCCTCTTGACCCGGAACGCGGCACACGTGACGCCGCGCAGCACGTGCGCGAGGGGGCGGGGCGGCCGTCCGCAGCCGCCCGGCGCCGACTATCCGGGCAGACGCGCGTCGCGAAAATCTGTCTCGTAACGACGCGGAGCCGCCCCGCATCGTCGGCGGCGTGTTTGCCTAGCAAACACCGCGTGCGAGGCAGCGCGCCTCGTAATGGCGAGTATACAAAGTCCCGCGACGCGCCGTGCACCTCGCTGTGCCAGATTATTACCGCCTGCCGACGAGTGCCTCGCGCCTCCGTATGCAAAAGCCGATCACGCCCCGGGCGACGCGCCGGCTCAATTACGCTCGTGACGCCCTGCGCCGCAGCGAATCGGGGCGAGAGGGCGCGGCGAGGAGCAGGAAAGAGTGTCATTTCGGAATATCTCACGCACGTGCGGGGACGCGTGGCGCCGCGCCGCTCTGCTGCGGGTGGAAACGTATGGAAACTTTCCCTGGGCGTTACAGCGTCCTTCGTTAGCCCCCTTTTCCACGAGACCGTCCGCACAATCGCAGCGGACCCCCGCGGCGCCTGCAGCGCGCGGCGGCTACGACGGAAGGCTCGATGTGGGTTCCACGGGGGGGGGGGGGGGGATTTGTAAGCAATGAAACAGCAGCCTCTGCGGAAGGTAAAGGATGTCAGCCGTTGAAACGGAAGTAGCAATTACCACTTCTTGAACCCACATTGTCTTTCTGTAGTGTTTAATTTCCTTTGATTTATAAATAACATGAAAACACTTGTAATTCCTTTCATAATACAATAGAAAATAATTAAAATTACCAAAAAAATCGTTCATTAGTGGTTTTTTCATTTTTCTGCTATGGAACAAAACAAGCAAAGAATTCATCCAAATGGCAATCATTGTAATAAAAATGTATAACAATAAATATATTTAAATAATAAAAAACACGTGAATAAAAAATTTAAAAGAATACACAAAACTGAAGAATAAGGAAATAAATTGACTTTATGGAACAAGCAGAAACGAAATATTAAAATAAAAAAACAAGAATCACAAAAACGCATAATCATGGTATCTGTGTCACTCATATCATTATGTTGAAGGCATGGTAGCGACGGTGGTAGTAATAGAAATGAGAAGAAGAACCTTGGGGAACCCCGCGGCGTTGCAATGCACGATGGTTAGATAGCTGCTACGGTGCTTGTTTGTTTGGAATCTTTCTCGGTTTCCACGGCTGCTGAGCGGCCTATCGGACTCGCATCTTCGTGGTCGAAGAAACACGTCGATCGTATGCATTGTTAGATTTCAACCCCCTTCATTGGGACAATGAATCGTTATTTACCTTGTAATCGCATCTCGCAAGAAATTATTCTTGGAGAGTCAGATGTAACGTTTGAATGTATAAAGGGGTTATCTGGGAATAGGTTGTTGTTCTGATGATATCAAACGGCAAGTTAACTCGAATTTAAATTGAATGACGTCATGGTACAGAAAGGTATAACAGTGGAAGAGTGCTCTAAAAAATACTGTGTGGAAATTTGAAGAGTATATATTCATTATTGGAGATGGAAAAAATTTTGATTTCGTTTAATTATGTCGTGCGTAGAGGCAAAATGTGTTTAAAACATGCAAAAGTAATATATACATTTTTCAGATTCTTACAATAGTCAGATTCACATTAAAAAAATAATGACACTATTCATTTTAAAGAATTTTTAGTTAAAATTCTTTCTCAGAACTGAAAGCTTCCACTTGAATCAAACTCAACACCGACTCAATGTTAAAAGGAACAAAACTTCAGTTCAAGAACACAAGTCCACCAAGTAGTAGTTAGCAAACTCTTCCTGGCGAAAAACATGTTTTGATGCCGTTTGCCGAGACAAACGCGCTGAATGTGTGCGATACAAGAGGAATATCTCATTTTACAAGTAAATTGCTATTACCGCAAACGTGGTTATCCGTACACCCATAAATTATCTTGGTGTATCCTCTCGAGCAACAAATATTGGCATATCGGCGTTATAGTGATTATCACAAAATATCTGCCTGTTGTTGTCCCGTTCTTATAGTCTCAATTATCCGACATTTTGTTATCTAATTTTTTGTTGTACAAACTTTTTATAAGGGTTTTTTGGGCAATCCTATGGTTTGTCTTGATTGTTTATACTCCAAAATATGTTCATGTATTTTTTACGAGAAAATAAATATGAGTCCACCTAGAAAATTCTCGTACTATCTCATATTTTCAATTTTTGAAAGTACTCGGGCCCACTGTTTCGGACGCTGCAATAAATTAAATAAAGTCGCACAAATAAATTAAATAGTTTAACAAAAACCATCTTCAGGAATACTGCAGTAACAGACTCATTAAGGCTCTTTGCATACCAAGAATATCAAAAACGTTTCTGGTGCGCCTCAGGCGAAACACCAACTCTTTCGTTAGTAGTAACGTTCCCAGTATGAGAATTGGCGAAACAACACAAATTAATATTTGCAATTTCAGTCGCAAACAAAACTGTTTAATTTTTTTGGAGTTTTCCTAAGTTCCGGAGTAACTAACAAACCCATAGTATCTCCCATATGATCAGAGGTTGCGTAGTTTTCTTTCAATTTGTACGCGCATTGTAAATTAGAACAATAGAAGGTCAATGAGACAAGCTCCATAGACGTTTAACTCCTTAATTGGTGATACGTCATATCATGTTTTCTTTAGTTCATTTTTGTTTACTTTATTCAGGTTATTGCCCTATAATGATGCCCGATAACCTGTTCGATAACTGTGTCAGTTAATGATTACACTAATGATTATTTAACTACAAGCACATATCTGCTTTAGTCAGGCATATTTCGAAGGATTTCTCCTTCACTGCTCGATGAAAAATCTTACATCTGATAACCAGTATATTAAAGACGGGTTAACAAAGGATGAGGGGTTGTTCTTTGCCACCAAGCGAAGAGTTAGCGTCAAGAGTAATCCTTTCTGGAAATGGTAAAGCGAATACGGAGGCAAAAAATGTTCCCAAACCAAATGGAGAATCGCGAAGCTCATATGAAAGTGAATAATTAAATGCCGTAGATTCCGAAAAAAATCAGCCTTCTAGGACAATCTGTGAAAAAAATTCAACAATAAACGTGTTTTTCATGTTTTATTTTTTCAGCTTCTATTGCATGAATTTAGCTAAAAAAAATTAAGAGACGGGAGAAAATAGTTGAAATCCAAGGTATTTTTAACAATCAATTTTCACGCCAAATTCAAGTAGGAAAAAAATTGGTTTTCGAAATGATAACGTTGGATTACTGTCTCAGTTTTTTCGTAGAATGTGTCTTATAATATTTTATAACTTATATTATTTCAGATTTTTAAACAATAAGGACGACAGTGAATTAAAAATTACAAATGTGCTGAGCGTGCTAATACTTTACACATTATTTTAAATTACATTGATCTGTTCATTAAATTGGAAATGTGAGGCCAATAATTAAATTATTAAAAGAAATAATGAATTTCAACGGTAAACTCCAAACATATATAACTGATGTTTCGTTACATTTTCGAAATGATTTCAGAAGATCTAATTGATGAAATATAAAATCCATGAAAGTAAACAACTGAAACATTCTCAAATTATTCACCAATAGCTCCTCAAATTAAAAACCAATAGCTGGCCATTATAATTGCTGTTAAATTATATTGAAGTTATGAATCCAATGTTGCAGGACCATTTATAACTCATAATTACGTTTATTAAAATTGATCATCCAGTAAGCGAAATTTTATAAAATTCCCCTCAAATTTTATTTTCTTGATATCTTTTCCATGAAATATTTCTGCACCATTTCCAATATTATCGGAATTACGATCACAGTTTGTTTTTTTTACTTGTGCGTTTGCTATAAACTTTTGGGTGATTTACACTACTGACGTAGCCACACACTCGGCCGTCAAAGCGTAGTCTACATCAAACCATCCCAAGACGTTGCTTAACGTCTGCCAATGCAAACAATCTCCGCCAACAAAACCGCCGCGGCGGCCTCTGCCTGAAGAGCCGCTCTGCCGCATCTGCTGCTTCCCTGTCCTCCGCTTCACCACTCTCTAATTAACAGCCCTCCGCGCTAACCGCCGCCGCCCCCGCCCCCGCCGCCACCGTGCTCTCAGCCTCCCCTGCGCTCCTCTCCCCCCTCGGGAGCCCTCGACGCCACTGCCGCCTCGCAGCTTCTGTTGCCCCTACGACCGCAGCTACGCTTTGTTCCTGCGCTAGTCACTACTGACACTTCCGCCGCCACTGCCACCAGACCGCCTTGTCACCGTGACCCCATTACCACTATCATACAACGAGTAACGAGACAGAATCACAAATCACCGGCCGGCCATTCCACTCGCCGCAACTGCAACACAGTTGGCATGATTCCATCAATCGAATGGCATCACAAATCAGCATGACACCAGCGATCACCGTGACATTACTCAAAACTATGATATCGCAAATTACGTGATTTCGCCAATCAAAATGAAATCGAAGAACTTCACCAACTACCATGCCATGCCATCAATTATCAGGTCAATCAATTCATGACATCCATCATCACAATTACTATGGCATTAACCACCGGCCTAAGTAATAATTTTTTTGTTCATGATTTCCAATGCCAGCCTTGCCGCGGACTCCCACCGTGACCCCTAAGTTAACGCCGGTGGCCTTCGCCCTCCCCCTCCCCCACCGTGTCGGTAACCGAACGCCCGACGGGCGGCGCACCTCGGAGGCTTCGGTTTCCAATTTGAGGAGCCGCTCAACACACAAAGCGAGACGCTCTCCAGCTCCAGCTCCAGCTCCAGCCACCCTGAAATATCGCCCTTATCTCGCGCACATAGCGCAGGCCCTTGCAGCCGTCGTGGGACGCGCCGGGTGCGGGGATCAGATCACCTAAAGTTATGCGGCGTCGCTCGTGGCCCGCCCCACCTCACTCGACCCGCCGTACTCAGCCCCGCCGTACCCCGCCCCGCCGTCCCCCGCCCGGCCGTCCCCCGCCCGGCCGTCCCCCGCCCGGCCGTCCCCCGCCCGGCCGTCCCCCGCCCGGCCGTCCCCCGCCCGGCCGTCCCCCGCCCGGCCGTCCCCCGCCCCGCCGTCCCCCGCCCCGCCGTACCCTGCCCCGCCGTACCCCGCCCCGCCGTACCCCGCCCCGCCGTCCCCCGCCCCGCCGTCCCCCGCCCCGCCGTACCCTGCCCCGCCGTACCCCGCCCCGCCGTACCCCGCCCCGCCGTACCCCGCCCCGCCGTCCCCCGCCCGGCCGTCCCCCGCCCGGCCGTCCCCCGCCCGGCCGTCCCCCGCCCGGCCGTCCCCCGCCCGGTCGTCCCCCGACCCGCCGTACCCCGCCCCGCCGTACCCTGCCCCGCCGTACCCCGCCCCGCCGTACCCCGCCCCGCCGTACCCCGCCCCGCCGTACCCCGCCCCGCCGTACCCCACCCCGCAGTACCCCTCTCCGCCGACCCCGCCCCGCCGTACCCAGCCCCGCCGTACCCAGACCCGCCGTACTCCGCCCCGCCCCGTCCGCCCCGTCCTTCCCCCCCCGGCTCCGCCCCTCCCCCCCGAAATCCATCCCACCCCGCCTCGCCCCAAACCGTTCCGCCCCGCCCCGGCCGCCCGGCCCAGTCTGACCCCGCCCAGCCCCTCCCCGCCCCGAGCGACGAGGCGACTGACGACGGAGCATGGGGGCGCAATTAGTGATTCCGGCCAGGGGCAACTCGCACTGACGACTTGCCACGCTCCTTGGACGCGTCCTTGCTCCGTTTGCGCGCCCTTGTCACCTAGTATGTGCCTGCACTGTCAATTATACCTCGCGGCAAGTACGATCCGTTTGCAACGGAAGAAAGGATCTTGGACAAGAAGGGGAAACAGAACAGGAATAGATAGTTTGTGTACACTGAACTTGAAAGAATTATCGATCGGAAAGAAAACCTTTGCTTTGCCTCACACTTCCCGCACACGCCACTTATTTATAAAGTTGTTTTTACTTCTTTTAGGTCGCTTTTCAACTTCTAAGGCCATATAGCGATCAGTGCAAGTAACATTAGTGGTAACGGTAATGGTATACGGAAACACGCGAATATCCAAGCTCTAGGAGAGATTAGAACCTGCAACCCTTCAGGCACGAGGCTGTTAGGGTTCTTCTGCCTTAGCGAAAGCCGTCACGACAGCTTTCGCAATATTTCTAGCCTCATTTGCATATATGCACTCGAAATCAGAAAAAAAACAACAAAACTAAGTGACAATATTTGTATAAGCAAACATGTGTATGGGACCTGATAAGCTAATTCTTCCTGCGAAACCCTACCTGGGGAGCAGAGTCCTTTGAGGTGGTTGGCCACTGCACGACGCCACCGACCAAGAAACACAGCGCGTGCTTTCCTCAAACGCACACTCGATCTCACACGACGCCGCGCCGCGCCGGCGGCCGCGATGGAGGAGGCCCCTTTGCGGCGAGGCACGCAGTGACAGAGGCGGCGGCGGCGGTTTTGGCAACGGCGACGGCGACGGCGATGACGACGGGGACGGCAACGGCGACGCAGACGGGACGGGACGAGACGGGACGAGACGGGGCGAGACGGGACGAGACGGGACGAGACGGGACGAGACGGGACGAGACGGGACGAGACGGGACGAGACGGGACGAGACGGGACGAGACGGGACGAGACGGGACGAGACGGGACGAGACGAGACGAGACGAGACGGGGCAGGACGGGACGGGACGGGACGGGGACGGCGGCAGCTGCAGCGGCGGCTGCAGTTGTGGCAACGGCGACGGCAGTGAGGATGACGACGGCAACGGCGGCGGCGACGAAGGCAACGGCGATGTCTACGGCGACGGCGATGACGACGGCGATGGCGACAGGGGCAAGCGCTGGAGGGAGGCACGCAGGAAACAGTGAGCCGTATAGAAAACGTAGCTGAACGGGGGAAGCTTCTTGTGCATTTCCTTGTGCGTGGATTGAAATGACAGTGATTTCACATCTTCCTTTATTACCACATTGAACTTTGCCACATTACTAACTTATTTTTAGCCAAAATTCTCTACAATGCGCCGTTTAATTTTGCAGCTCCATACTCTTTTATCACTAATGAGTTGTTCTTTTACCTAGTTTACCAAGTTTGAATTAGGATTCTCCACGGAAACGTTTCATATATTTCAACATTAATACAACCATTTTAATTTTTTTTTCTAAATACGTTTCTCTTTGTAGAAAAGTCAACAGTACGAACATGAACATAATATGTATATCGAAACAAAAATAATTGCATGTTCAATACAGCTATTCAGCTGACACAGAACATCTGGTTTAAGAGAAAAGTGAGTTCTTCTTGTCCCCAGAGGTTTTGTAGGACAATGGAAACTGCGACATTCCAAATCATAGGAAGCAGTAATGTTAGTAAATATCCGAGAAGGGAATGTACATGAGAGAGAGGGCGCCGTTTCTGGTTTGATTGAATTTTTGTCAACCATCACATTTGTTCCTATTAATTATTCCCAAATTCATAGTTTTTATTTAATGAATAGACAGTGAAATATTATTTCTTCATTTTTTCTGAGCAGTGTCCTGTTATAGCTTCCCGCTCGTTCGTTCATACCGTTGGAGCTCGTGCTGACAAACTGTGTTGGGACCAAATTCCCACTCCCTTTTCATGCGTGCATTTCTCTTGTGTTATGGCAAACGAAAGAAGACGCGCTGTCATGCGAGACTGAGGTTTTTTAGAAGGCCTGCATACCTTGGTGCGACCTGTGAGTGTAGAAATACCGTTATTCTGAATATTATTTACGTGCTCATGGTCGTTAAAATGCAGCATTTATTTGAATTCGGGAGATTACACGTTCTCCATTTTATTTATATCAACGCTGCTGTTCAATCGGCATTAGATGGTTGAGGATTTTACAAACTGTCGATTTAACGGTCGTAACTGCGACCACTTACAAATTATAGCATGAACCGCCACAGCTGTGCATGTACGCATTTAGTATTCCACGTTTCTGAAGGGTGACCCTCTTTGCGCCTTTCTGCCCTGCGCGACCGCCGCACGCGCCACCGTGCCCCGGCGGTAGTCGGCCACGCGGAGGCGTGGATGCGGCGCGGGGCGGGGGGCGGGGCGGGGCGGCGAAGGTGCTGTGGGGGTGCGGCGGGGGTGGCCGCGAGATCAAAGTGCCCGTCGCCGCCTCCACCCCTCCCCCGCCGCCGGCCCTGTCACCCGCACCCCTTCCGTCCTTCTGCCTGCGACCTGTCTTGTCGCTGCCGCTCACTCCCCTGCGCCCTTGCGCACGGCGAGCGCAACCTTCCCGTGGTCTCTGATAGCGCCCGGAAAAGCAACCAGCCATCCCGCTTGTGCTGCTATTGTGCTCTCGCGTCGTCTTTTTTTTTTTTTTTTTGAGTTTGCTGGGAACGTGTCACTGTCACATGATGGAGATGTGGTGACAGTCACTGGTGTGTGCACTCTTGTTCTTATATTTCTATCGGTGAAGGCCTTGATCCCGTTATTATCCTCGACTAGAGACCATTCTTCTACGCCGTGGTTCGTATCACTGAAATACCGCAGAACACAAAACCCGTCAAACCTGGATTTCAACAATCCCGTTATAGCGTTCACATTTTAAACACGATGTAATGGTTATAAAAATATGCCATACATGCAGTATTGCACAGACTCGCATCATATTTCTACTTACGATATCAATTTTAGTACCAAACATCGACATTTGTTCTTAAAAGGATATAATATATTTAAAATTCAGGGTAATTTTGACGCAGTAAAAAGTGCAAAAAGTGTTCTTCTAATCACAGTATTTCGTCTCTAGTTCCCAATCAGCCAAAAAAAGCCCCTAATTAGTATTAACTGAAGCATTATTGAAGTTCAGTTGAATCGAGGACATTTGGTAGAAATACCAACAGTTTCATCTCGAGAATACGATTTGGATAGACTTGCATCCTTCTCCGACTCTACATTCCGTTAATATTTTTCCTAAAAATATTCACTTCACGCTATTTTTTTTAGTCATCTGAGCATTTTGAGTACCTTCATAGAGATTGCTCGGGAACAGTCGCGAAATTCGCTTCATCCGTCCTGGTTTTCGGAGCAACGTTCGTTATCTCGCCACCGAATCCGCTTCCTCCCACAGAACCACAGCTCGTGGGCACAGCGGGGGGCTCGTTAGGGCGCGACCGCTCCGCCGCCGCCTCCGCCGCCGTATCCCGCGACCGCCTCCGGCAACGTCCTCTCTCGACGAGGGCAAACTCCGCTGTTCATCATCTGCAAACGCCCGCCCCGCTCTAATATTCCATCTCGAGGCGACGGGCCGCCTTCGGCGCTTTGCAACTGAAGCTCCTTAGATCGATGTCTACCTCGTAGATGCCAAATGGAGATTCCTTCTGAGAATGGACATTTAAAGATTAATGTTTACTCACTATGAATGAAGCCACTATTGTTAATTTCACAAGTTTTCTTTATTTGGTAAATTAAGCGATATTTGCTTGTTTGGTGCTTTTCTTTTGTGAAGAATTATTAACAATCTACTGAAGATATTTTACCGCAATGTTCAAAAAATATACCAAGCAAAGTTTTCGTAAAAACGTTCTTTTCATTTTAACCTTCTATTAATATTCTCATGCTTTATACTATTCTGAAAAATGACACTTAGGTTCTCCAACTCAGCAATACCATACATTGGTAGACCTAATGAGGTTGTAAGGAAATTATAACTTTTGAATTTCGACATTCTTTAAATTAAAAATTGCTATTTTGCCGAGATAAATTTAAATAAAAGCGGACACCTAGCTAAGCTGGTAACCGTTTGAAAATTTTACGGCAAACAGGTTTCGCGGGAGCAAGGGCAAGATATTTGTTCAGATGTGCAGATTGAAAGGAATTTTACCCTTAAAAATTTATTCACATGGTTTAATGAACTTCACTTCCATTATGAAAATGAATTTCTTGTCTTCCATGATGTGAAATGTACTGAGCACTGAAATTCGTTAGACACATAGAGGCTAGTGTCTAGCTGAGCACTGTTCTCACCACTTTCCTATTTTCACGTCAAAGCCATCCAGCATCTCAGGCGCGCAAAAGAAACGCTCAAAAATACGTGAACTTTCCTTTCCACTTTATTCCCCACACTGGACGTCCTTCATTACCATCCGCAGCGGCAAACGCCACGCGTCCTTTGTCTCCGCGTGCCTTGCGGCTCGTTATCTAGGAACACAGTCGCGTCCTTTCACAGCCCTTCTTAGAAGCGGTGCTCGTTACTCGTCCGCGTGCTATTCACGGTGCGTTCGCAGCGCCGCGTCGTGGCGGCCCCCCAATCGCCGCGGCGCCGCCGGATTGTCGCGCGCGGCGGGGTGGGCGGGGAGCGGCAGGGCGGGGAGGCGGGGCGGGGAGGCGGGGCGGGGAGGCGGGGCGGGGAGGCGGGGCGGGAAGGCGGGGGGCGGGGCGGGGAGGCGGGGCGGGTTGGGGTGGCGGGGAGCGGCAGGGCGGGGAGGCGGGGCGGGGTGGGTTGGGTTGGGGTGGGGTGGGGTGGGACGGGGTGGGTTGGGGTGGGGTGGGGTGGGGTGGGGTGGGGCGGGGCGGGGCGGGGCGGGTGGGGCGGGTGGGGCGCGACATCGCATCGGGACGGACGGGCAGGGCCAGGGCGGGGGTGGGGGTGAGAGGTGGCGCGGCGAGGCGGGGTTTGGCGTAGAGGAGAGGGATGGGGAAGCGGGGTGAGCGAGAGCGGCAAGGTGGGGAGGATGGGCGGGGCGAGGAATAAACTGGCAGGGCGCGGTGAAGAAGCTAGGCGGGATGGCGCGGGAAGAAGAATGGCAGGGCGGGGAGGAGGAGTCGTAAAATCCACTGGCGGAACAGGTCGAGGAAGCGAGGCGGGATGGTGGGATGAAGGGGAGCGGAAAAGCGGGGAGGCGGGGCGGCGGGGCTGGACGCGATGGACAGAGCAGGGGTTGGTCGGCAAAACAGGAATGCGACGATAGGTTGGTGAGTAGTGCCAAGGGGGGGGGGGAGGAGAGGAGGATGAGGTGCAGGGCGGCGAGGTGGGGAGAGGACGGCGATGGCGGGTGAGGCGGAGGGGCGGGGAGGGGCGCAAGGGGCGGCGTGTCTCACGCGGGCGCGGTCCCATTAGCGGTTCGAGCGGTGCATTCAGCCCGCCGCTTGCACTTCTCGCAGGCGCCATACATCACCCCACGCTTCATACATGCCGTTTGTCTTTGAGCGGCCCGGGCTCCTTTCCCACAGTGCTTTTGCAGTCAGTTTCCTGCTTTCGCACTACCATCGGACTCAAGGGCAGTGATAGCCTCACGAAAGAAACGTTGTTTTCGTGAGTTTTTCAAAACATTTACATATGTAATAGCAAAAAACTCGCGTTTCTTGGTATTTTGAATGAGTGTACGTTTAATGTTCAGCAACGAGAAATTGAGACATCCGACGTAGCGCTCATTATTCAAAGTTCTTTGTTCTTAGTGATTAGTTTGTTTTGTGGAAATAGAAGTCGCGTTGATATTGAAAAAATAGGAAAAAGAAAAATGTCTGTAGCATTTCTAAGAGGTATATTTATTAAGTCTCTATATGTTACCAAACATTTTCATATCGTAAGTAATTTTATCTTCGTAAAAGCTGACGATTTTTTTCTTAAGACGAAAGAAAATGACTGACATGGATGTAAATTTTACTAGTTCATATCACTATTTTGCTGTTATATTGCTTAGTTAAAATTGATAACACGAAAATTATCGAAACATTTAAAGTTAAATTGTAATTTATTCACCAATTCCTCATTTCCATACAGACCAGGTTCTAATACTATTTGAAGATGATAATAATTAGTAGAATAACGTAAAATATATAATTGTAAACATGAATTAGAAATATATTAAGAAATAGTTCCGTGACATTTGTCCTACTGTACGTCACCTGCCTCGTGTCGCAGCTTACTTCAATCGAGTTTTAATACCCCGCGTTTTCGTCTGTTTTCGTACGCCAGCTCTTTAGGGAAGTCCCTTTCATCTCGAGTCGCTATTCAACGAGAAATTCATCTAAAGAGACTCGCGGCTGTATTTATGTCCACAATTCAACTGCTGACGAAGTCAGCAGAAAAGGCAAGAAAGTACGAAGTGTCAGACGTTTCTGGAGACACAGGTGGGTAGAGAGAAAGGAAGCAATATTATAGAAGCAACGACCTCGATCAATGTAAATAATTCTAAGGTGGAAGATTAGGGACAAAATAAAGGAGATGGACCTCAAGGGGATGAACAAGTTTATAAACAGTCAGGTTGTGGCTGCTGGTCTGCTGTGGCTGGCGGGGTGCAGGTCATTGCGCCGATTAAAATTTATAATACTAATTTACAATGGTTGCCGAAATCGAAAGAAAACCATGCAGCCTCCGGTCGTGTGAGAGGAAACTCGATAAAAATCCAAAAGCAATGAAACAGTTTTGCTTTTCACTGAAGATGCAAATAAATGAAATATCTGATAATGAGCAACGCTCGGTTAGTCTCCTGCTTCATCTTCATTTCTTATTTTATCTTTAGTATTTACTAAATACTTTCAGCAAAAAATGACAAAAATCGGCTAAAAACAGCTTTTCTACATCTAAATAGCAAGTAAAAGTTTCTACAATATTTCTTTTCGCCAGGGATTTCTTTCCTCAGAGGCAGGCGAAAGATCGCCACCAAATCGAGCCAGGAGAGGCGCGATCCGGACGGCGGTGCGCGCGGGCGCTAAGTGGTCGATGGCGAACAGCTGACTCAACACCGCGAGCGCGGCCAACCTCCCACGCGGCGCGCGATGACAAACAGCCTCTCTTTCCGCGGTCGCCCGGATTACCGCGGTTCCGCTTAAACATTGGTTTAAATTACGCGAGGACATAATTTCTTTCGCGCTGTATAAATCTCGCCCGCGCCCTCCGCCGCCCTCTGGGCCTCCCTGCGGGATCGTTGCTCCCCGCCCCGAGGGCGGCCCGGCGCCCGCATCCCTTGGCCGCGGAACGGCGCTGGACAGCTGGTTTTCTCAGCGGGCGGCCCCCGCTCTGGGAGCGGACAGAATTTATGTCTTAGACCTACTAGGATAAAAATTGGTTTCATTACCTAGATGCAATAAGAGCGTAAGTACAGATACGCTTCGGGGAGAAATTGGAAGTCAACGTTTCGAAATTAAACACCCGATTGGCATTAACTCTACACGTGAAAAATATGCTTTTGATTTTTTTCGCGTACAGGCCAACTCGGACCACGTGTGCATCCTGCTTCATCGGGTGTAAGTACCTTATCTGGGGAGGGGTCAGCATTTAACAGAATTCCGATTTTTATCCTCCAAGGTTGTTAGCAATGGGGGTATGGACGACGACATGACGATGATGGTGAGAAATGAAAGAACGGCACACATATATAGGTATACACAAATACACTCATGCCCGAGGTGGACTCGAACCCGCGGTCTTCTGGTCCGAGACCGCTACGGCACTACTGCTCTAACAATATCGGCCACCATGACACAGACGTGTTTGTAAAAATAAAATATATAAAATGTCATTTAATGTGAATATTCTTCACGCTTTCTGAGAAATATCTCATTAAAATGCTTTATTATACATTGTTGTTGCAGATAATGAAGGTTATTTTAACAAAATAAAAGTAGAAATAATGTTTAGTTTATGTTCGATAGAAGGGTTACAGAATTTGGAGTGAACTAATTAATTTAGGTGACTATATTCTGAACATTACATATTATTTTATTTATTGTGTTCATAATCAAATTCATTTTTAGAGAAATGTCCTCACAAAATAAAACATGCCACTTGATACATAAAACTTTTAAGGATCTTATTAAAAAAAGTTCATTTGCCAGTTTTTGCGCTTTCATTTCTTGATGTTACACATCATTCAACACAAACTCGTTGTTACTGACTACTTTATACGCATTTTTCTTAAAGAACAGCACATAGGATAAAACAGGTGTTTGAGTTTAATAAAGCAGTTTCAGAAATTATTGGATTGTAAATTTGTACTTTCTTTGCAAACGGTACTACCAGCAACATTCATTTTGAGAGTCAACTCCCATTCGCTCCCAGTCGACTCCCAGTCATGGTTACACGAAAAAGATACACAACATGTTTCTTTTTCTTCTTCATTTCGATTCTCATCTCCAACACTATTTTCCATTTTTTCTGGCGTGTGATACAAGTCGGAGAAGCGGCTTCGCGCGCGACTCCAAGGCGTCGAGCAAAGCGTAAGTTGCGGCAAACGCGAGCATCGCAGTAGAAGCATCTCGCTCGGAGTAGGATTCTGAATCATAGGAGCATTGTGTTAGGCTAAGAATAGGTGTTACGAGTAGCGCATTTCGAAAAACAGGTTCATGCGTAAGTCGACTAACGCTGTCATTGTTTCTATGTTCTCATTTGAAACCTACAGCGCCTTAGTATTTGCCGTTAATATATTTCGTAAGTAGTACAGTTATTTTAATACTTATAATTTCGTTAGGATGTTACAGTAATGCACATTTCAGAGGTAGTTATCAATAGGTATAAATACTCGTAGTAGTAAACTTCTATTGTATTTCAATTTTTGACACAATTTTTCTACAGCCAAATCTCATTAATTTTGTTTTATAACCAATACGTTTTCTTTGCCCGAGTTGTACTACATTTTTACGAGAAATTATTAGAAGTTAATTGTCATGACCTGAGCAATTTAAATTAACAAATACATTTTTATAACATTTAATGTCGAATAATGCTTATCTTTACTTCGCCGAGGGGTGTGATTCGCCTTCTCATTGTTTCTCGTTTCGGTAAATTTCAGGCTGAATGCAGGCTGCTCGGGTCACTCTCAAGCGCCCTCGTTCCTCATCCAATAACCACACTATTGATCGCCCGCATCCTAGTTTGTCTCTGCTGCTAGTTGCGCAAGAGTTCTCACTCACCCGTTACTTCCCGTCTTTTGCGACAGTCAGTGAATCTACTTCTCTTGCATTTTTATCTGCACTTGAATCTGCATTTTTGTTCGTTATACTCTAAAGAGAAATGTGTGGATTCCAAAAACCCAAAAGCTTTTGTGTTCCAATATTGGGCTATTTAAAATAAACGCCGTTTTACGATGGAATACATTATATATGTATGATGAACACATAATCGAATTATGTAAAAAATACTAATTTTAACAATGAATCATTTTCGTATTCCAGTCATTATTCCCGTCGGAGTATTTATGCTTTGCCATACATCAGAGAACAGAGTACACATGTCAACAATTCTTGAAAATATATTTTCACCCAACAAATCATTCATATTATTTATACCTTTATATATCTATGACTTCTTTTATCCCTTCGTGTACACGGCAATTAATCTTTGTCAGTTCTCCGCTGCGCCTTCTCAATCTTTGTCCTTCATGTCATGCATCCGATCAGGGTACTCAATTAAATGAAAGACTTACTGCCTGCATTTTCATCAGTATGTACAAGTAATGTTACGACATTTGTATGTACGAGTAATGTGGCGACATTTTAGAATATGACGTTGGTGATGAAATCTTTAGTCTATCATCCACTTACTATTTATTACTTCATATTATAAACTCATTTTAGAGTAACAGATGCCAAGTATAACTCGAGCTGATTCCGATCAACACCAGGTGAATGCCGGAGCAGTACCCTAACAAACGGACCGCGCGCGATCCTTCCTTCCTCTGCCTTGATGTATACTCACTCCTCATTTACATTCACACTTACATTCACTACACAGCCACACATGTGGAGAGACAATTCGGGAGTTTCGAGCTTGCCCCAACTAGGGAGGTGTCCAACAATCATAACTGGAGCAGAATTTGTTAGAATTGTCAACCCACCCAACGTAATCTATTAGTAAAGTAGAATAAGGAACTTCCGACGTACCTGGAGAGTAGCGCGTGTCTGGCACGGCGAGGGACGAAAGGCGACTGGCGAGGGGGTAGGGGCGGGGGAAGCAGTGAGAGGGACAAGGGGCGGTGTCGAGATGCGAGCGGCATGGGGCAAGGAGCAACGTTCGGGAGAGGCAGGCATGGGGCGAGCGGCATGAGGAGGGGGCGGTGGAGCGAGAGGCGGGGAAAGAGCAAAGGGCGGGGGGCAGAGGGTCGGGAGTCGAGGGCCGATGGGCGATGGGAGAGGGGGGATGGGCGAGGGGCGACAGGTGCGGACATGGTACATTAGGCGAGCAGCTAAGCACACGAGGGGTGGGGCGAGTGAGATGGCCTGGGACGAGGGGCGATGGGCGATGTGGGGCTTGGGGAGTGGGGCGTGAAGCGTAGAGCGTGAAGCGTGGGGCGTGGAGCGTGGGGCGTGGGGTGTGAAGCGAGGGGCGCGGGGCGAGGAGAGAGTGGCGTCGGACGTGGAGCGTGTGCAGTGGGACGTGGGACGTGGGGCGTGGGGCGTGGGGCGTGGGACGTGGGGCGTGGGGCGTGGGGCGTGGGGCGTGGGGCGTGGGGCGTGGGGCGTGGGGCGTGGGGCGTGGGGCGTGGGGCTTGGGGCTTGGGGCGTGGGGCGTGGGGCGTAGGCCTTGGGGCGTGGGGTGTGGAGCGAAGGGCGTGGAGCGTGGAGCGAGGGGGGCGGGGCGGGCGAGTGCGCTCGTTAAAAATTGCGCCCCGGCCGGAGGCGCTGCGCGTGATGAAGCGCACGGGAGGCCGGTGCAACGCGGCGCGGGGGACCAAGCGGGAAATCGCCGCTCAATCGATCACCGTCACCCGACGAAGAGGAGGAGGAGAAGGCAGGACATGGAGCACGGGAAAAAGGAGCAGTTGATGGAGAGAGAGAGGAGAAGGATGAGGATGGAGAATGAAGTGAACCATACAGAAGACAGAAAAAAGAAAATAGAGGTGGGAAGAAAAATGATGAAAATTAGAGGAATAATGTAGTGGAAGAGGAAGAAAAGAGAGAGGGAGAGAGAGTTGGAGAAGAGGTAGAAGAAGATTGATGTGGAAGGAACAATCGAGAAAGGAAACGAGGAGAAAGAAAAGGAGAGGGAAGACAAACATTTGAAGGCGGGATAAAATTAAATTATGATAGGGATGGTAGTCATAATAGTAACTGCAGAAGTGTCAGAAGAAAGGAGAGTAAGAGAAAGAATAAAGTGTGAAACATGGAAGTCAACCAAAGCTTGGTAGAACGGACACTGATAAAGAAAGACGTATAGCAAGTGGAGATGATGAGAAAGTATATTAGTGATGAAGACCGCGGGCGGAGGCGGGATGTGGAGTGATAGAAGCGGCTGTCGGTTGGCAAGATGATAAAGACGACAGGAAGGGTCGTAATGACACTGGCGATAACGTTGACGGATGCGGGCAAGGAAACCGACGGTTGCAACCCCGCGTTTGGGGTTGCCACTCTCTCAACCTCCGCCCTCTCCGCGACCACTCTCCTCCACCGTCGCCGCTCGGTCTCATACCTCCCACATTCACCCTCTCACAGCCTGCAGGGCATGGGCGGTTGAGACTGTGAACCGTGGAAGCCGGAACGGATGAGGGCGAGCGGGCGGCGAGAGTGCGTGCGGGCGAGGGCGAGAGACGAAGCGAACACCAGCGCGAACGGGAGAGGGCATGGAGAGACCACTAGGGCGAGAGTTAGCGAGGGAAGGGGGCGACGGGGAGTGAGAGCGACGGCGGGAGCAAAGGCAAGGGCGGAAGAGGACGTGTTGAAAGCCGCGGAGAAGAGAGAAGGGAAACGGTTAGTGCGAGAAAGAGGATGATCAATGTAAAGCTAGAGAGGGCGAGCGAGGACCGATGAGGGCGGGTGAGGTCAGGCGAGGGCGGGCGGGGGCGCTGAAGGGCGGACGGGAGAAAGTGGGCTGGCGAGAGCGACGGGGCGAGAGCGACGGGGCAAGGGCGGGCGGGCGAGCGCGGGCGAGCGAGGGCGCGCGGACGAGTGTGGGCGAGGGCGGGCGAGGGCGGGCGAGGGCGGGCGAGGGCGGGCGAGGGCGGGCGAGGGCGGGCGAGGGCGGGCGAGGGCGGGCGAGGGCGGGCGAGGGCGGGCGAGGGCGGGCGAGGGCGGGCGAGGGCGGGCGAGGGCGGGCGAGGGCGGGCGAGGGCGGGCGAGGGCGGGCGAGGGCGGGCGAGGGCGGGCGAGGGCGGGCGAGGGCGGGCGAGGGCGGGCGAGGGCGGGCGAGGGCGGGCGAGGGCGGGCGAGGGCGGGCGAGGGCGGGCGAGGGCGGGCGAGGGCGGGCGAGGGCGGGCGAGGGCGGGCGAGGGCGGGCGAGGGCGGGCGAGGGCGGGCGAGGGCGGGCGAGGGCGGGCGAGGGCGGGCGAGGGCGGGCGAGGGCGGGCGAGGGCGGGCGAGGGCGGGCGAGGGCGGGCGAGGGCGGGCGAGGGCGGGCGAGGGCGGGCGAGGGCGGGCGAGGGCGGGCGAGGGCGGGCGAGGGCGGGCGAGGGCGGGCGAGGGCGGGCGAGGGCGGGCGAGGGCGGGCGAGGGCGGGCGAGGGCGGGCGAGGGCGGGCGAGGGCGGGCGAGGGCGGGCGAGGGCGGGCGAGGGCGGGCGAGGGCGGGCGAGGGCGGGCGAGGGCGGGCGAGGGCGGGTGTCTCCAGAGCATGCACTCCACGTGCCCACCGGCGCGCGTCACGACTCGGCTCCAGCATTGCGCGTCGCTACCTCTGACGGCGTTTAGCCGTCCCTCCGCGAAGCTAACGAAGCGACACTTTGCGGAACAAATGGGGTGAGTACATAATGCCGGGAGACTCAGGTTCGTGGCCTGACAACCCCGCACATGTTAACCCTGGAAGCGAGAGAGGGGCGATTAAGAAGTTCTCCCTATTAAATGTTATGTGAAAATTCTCAAATTTGATATAGAATTAGAATTTTTAGAAAATTCTCTACACTTATAAACCAATAATTCGGCGGCGGAATCCAATAATTCGAAATAATTAATTAGGTGCAGCGTGTAGTTATTTATTCATGATGCAATTTTACATTTCTACGTGACACCGACCACACAGCTAAACCACAGGAATGATCTTTGTTTTTTTTAGTAACTGGGTAACTCGATTTTTGCTTGTTAAACTAATGTATGCTGTAGTATCATGGCAGGATTCAAGCGTACTTTTGTGTGTTATTGTGTGCATATTTGAACGCGTTGTTGTTTATGTTATCGTGCATATATGCTTCTACTGACGATCCACACCTGGGAAAATTACACTGGCGGCTATTCGGATCGCTTCAACGTACACACTTGAACATAGCTAACGAAGTCTCTATCGAGAGAACGAAACGTTAATGGCGCCCAATGGTAACACTTACCTCGTCAACAATACCACGGAGCTCTTGTTGCGTTTGTTCATTTCACGAACAATCATCATCGATGCGTTGGCAAACAGCGAGACCCATTTGCGCTTCCCCCACTCGGCGCTGGAGTGAATTGGACGGCGCGGAAGGAATTGTTTTCCCTGCGCACTGCCCTCGCTTATCAAACATCGAATTTCCTTCCCCGCGCCCCCGCCGCGCCGCGCGCAGTCAGACACGTTTGCACCAACAGCGCACAGTCCTTGCTTTCTATTATTTCAACACAAGCGTACTCAGTGTTTAAAAACAAAAAAGTAAAATAAGACCGAAATAACATTATAAAGTTGTAAAATAAATGTTCCTTTTTCATTCGATTTTTTCTAGGTTTCTTTTGAGCGTCTATTTAATGGCGAGAGTTGCAAGAAAGTCAAAAATGCAATAATTCAGATTCAAATTAGGAATGAAAATAGAACATCGCCTCTAGCAATACTCCCTTTAACAATTTGACTCAGAAAATCTTTTGTTTTTCTTTTAGTGACCCGTAATTGACTCTGAATTTTATTTCGTGAAGTTGAAAATTGCAGTATTATTTCTCTAGACATTCTAAATTTCCCGTCTCGTCTCATCTAATTTTCAAATGTTGTAAGTGTGTATTCTATGTCAGATAATATATATCATGTAAACAATTTACTTAATGTTTCTTTGGAACATATTGTAGTTATAAAACCATTTTTTTATAATTAGCTTCTACAATTCTTTGGATCTGCAAATGATGTCTCATCCTACGGACTTGGTACTGACGTTTGAGATTCTATGTTGCAGCTTTTCACGGTAAACTACCAGAAGTACAAAGCCGAAAGACGGCAACAATGCTCAGGTCTCTTGCTCAGATATCGGGGGCTCTAACCGAGGAAGCTTTCTTGAACATTCCCATTCAACTTTATCATCAATTTATCCATTCCATTCAACTTTATCATTCAACTTTATCATCCGCACCATAGTGCTTTACAAATTAATATTTGTATTCTATTCTGAATCCATTACAATTTTTTTCTATTCTGAGACACATTGAATGCTTTTCACATGTTCACACTGAGGTATTTTCTCTCATCTCTTCGTTACCGATTTCGCAAACATTTCACCCTCATGATTCTTTCTCTTGGCATGACTCCAACGCCATTGTTGCCTTTACCCCCATTTGACCATATCCTTGTCCATATCCAGTCCATATCCTTGGCGGTCTTATAGTTTATTACAGTCAGAAATTTCAGCACCCTTCCCCACGCTTTCATTCCTTCCGTACCACCTCAACGGTGGTTGGCAATATTCTCAATTCTGCCTACAAGACCCCAGGTAGTGCCCTTTCCTTTAGAAGTATAATTTCCATACGTCTTCTTTCATTTTCAACTCCTTCTAGTACGTCTTCATTGTCGCTTAATTTTTATGTTTTCAAACATCAGCGCGTTTATAGAAACCGCGATTTATCCGCGCGCTTCTCACAAGAGGGTCGCAGTTGGGGCCAGTGTCGCCCTCGACAGGTGCTCGCGGTAAGTGATCATTCGCCCTCGCGCCGCGTTGCCCAGTGCTTGCGAGGCGCGCGTCATTATCTCGCGGACGCGCCATGGAGAGCCCTCGAGCTGACGTTCGGGCCCGCGTGTCAATTAAAGCTGACAGCGGCGTCATTAATTAAAAGGCCGCGGCGGCGTTCTCGCCCGTTGTCCAACACCTTGGTTAGCACGGTTAGCCTCGCTATGGGCGCGGCGCGCTTCACAACGGCCGAGCTAGTGATGCGCGGCTTCGCTCTTCTTCTTTCACCCTCAACCCTCCCTTCCACACCACAGAATTACCGCTAAGTCGATGCCAGTTGTGTTTTGTTTCGCACATCCATCCTCTTCATTTATTATTTTCCTGCCGTTTATCTCGCACTACCGCTCCAACGTCGATACTAGTTATACTCCGTCTTTCAACTCTTTTCTCATTCTCTATTTCTTACTTCTCTCAAATTCTCTCTTTTCATCATTCATTCATCTCTCTTCAAATAGATGCATGATCTCATTCACTGAATCTGATAGGTTTTCATAAATCGCGATTTATGATTGAAATTTTCACGTTTAACGCTGCTACAATTGCTCCAGTGCACTTGTATTACGTAATATGATATTGAATTGGTAAAAAAATACGAAACAAAACATAATAAAAGCTTTCATATTGTATTTAAAATGAATATAATTAAATAATCTCAAATGGTCAAACCTCTTCTTGCAATATTAATGCCAGCTCTATTTTGCTTCTTCCTTTTTCCTATCTTCTCTCCCTGACCCTTATCCTTCTAATCCGCTCCATTCGATGATTGCACGTTGATGTTAGTTTTTATCCACCCCGTACCACCCTCTCTTCTCCCTTCTCTCTTCCTTTCCTACTCTTCACTCGTTTCTTCAGCCATTCATCGTACCACAGTGACTACCAGCACCGTTATCAACTTATCTCACTTCACAGCGCACCGTCTGAACACCAGACACGTTCAAAGAGTCAATTTCTGCGCAAGAGCTCCTCTGTGCAGCCTTGCGAGTGCCTGAAGCTGGCCCTTACTCCTTTACCTGTCTGTTGACGCGAGGGTTTAAGTGCTTCTTGTGTGAAACATCAAGAAGCTAGTAGAAGACATGAACAGTAGTGCTCGTTTGGTATCTCTTTTCCCAGCACGTATCAAGGAAACTAGTTTGACTATTCCTCTTCAAGAATTCTATATCCGGTTTATCTGTGCGCATGAGTGTTTTGTGGAGCGTGTAGCTGTGAAAACCACTCGGAGGGCACGGCCACACAGGGCGCAATAAGTGAGTTTGCACGTGCCCTCTCGCACGTTCTAAAGCTCCAGCCTCCGGCTTCTAACATCATGTTCCTCGGTTTTCGAAAATGATCAATTAAATGACAACCTACGAACGGCAAATTAGCAAAAAATCATACGATGTGTAATTGATTAAAATATCTAATATCGTTCGATTCATGTTGACGCATAAAAAGTATATCCGAAATAAACAAGCCCTTTTTGAAACTCCATTGTATAATATTATACACACGCAGTACTTCAACATTTGAGAATCCGGAATAAATAAGTCACCTGTCATATTTCCACAATTAATGAAAAAGAATTAATTCCTCCAAATTACATTATAAAGTAGAACACGTGCGTGTTCCATCATTAGTGTCAGGGATTGAATAGCACGAACGATTCGCGGGTGCCCAGGAACTAAATACTCTAAGTGGAACACGGGGCGTGGGAAGAGGAGTGTGGGGGAACCTGCGTCTGCCTCCTGGCGGTGAATGACGCAGGGCGCACGCTGTCTGCGACAGCCTGTCGCCCGTCAATCAAACCTCGCCGGGAAGCGACGAAGAGCTGCGCAGTTGGAGTCTGCACCGCGCACGCAAACTCCGGAACGACTCCAAAAACTCCCGGGTTTCTATTTTCCAATGACGTGCGTCAATTAAAAATCTTTTTTTTATACCTTCAGTAACGTTTTCAAATAGATGCATCATCTCATTCACTGAATCTCATAGGTTTTCATAAATCGCGATTTATGATTGAAATTTTCACGTTTAACGCTGTTACAAAAATTGCTCCAATGCACTTGTATTACCAATGTGATATTGAATTGGTAAAAAATTACGAAACAAAACATAATGAAAGCTTTCATATTGTATTTAAAACGAATAGAATTACATAATCTTAATTTAAAGTTTATGACTTCAGTCACATAATGCATATTTAATAAACCTAAATATATTTATATTAGATAATTCACCGCTTCAGGGGATTATTACTCATTTGCTCACGTGTTATGCTGTCGTCCCGTACGTAACATAATTATGCCTACTACCCCGATTCTTTAGTTAGTTTCGTCATTTAAACAAGCACGTAGCCTCTGATGCATATCCGCTTGGCAAAATGTGAACATTTCGCAGTATTTTCATTCGTTAGAAATGCAAGCTTGCAACATCCTTTGGTTGTCACTAACCCGCCTTTACATTGTATAATCATCATCTCTCGGAGATCTCAACAAAACCAGTAAAACCTGCTTTTAAATTTACGTCATGAGAAAAAATGTGATGAACATCAGGAAACAAACGTCGGTTGCTTTCACTGTAGCGTTTACCGCAAGTTTCTCAGTAAAAGCATCCTTGACTCTCCTTAGAACGCACGATACTACCGATTGTCATGAATGTTTCTCTCCAGCGGCAATATTTTAACTCCTGGGAATGCACAACTCTCCAAATTGAGGGTTTCAATTGCTGTTCCCTTCATAAATCACCTTCCAGCGTTCAGGTATTCATGCAGTGAAGGATTAAAACATTTAGTGTACTGGTTGAAAGCAAATTTAAGTATCTATTATGTACAATTTAGAAATATAGCTATTTTGTTGAAATCTATTTCAGCGGTTATTTTTAATAACAATTATTTTCAAGATTCATTTGGCGCAGCAATGTCTCATTTTCGACAGCTGCATAAGTTAACACTTATGAGAGTTGCCACTGTCTTTCCATATTCACCAAAGTAGGAAGAACATTCTTAAAATCAAGGTGAAAAATTGTTACGTTTTTTTTTCTTTTTATGAAAACTCACAGTGGTTCTTCTTATGCAAATTTCTTATTAGTGGCATCTCCAGATATACGCCTTTACGATGTGATAGAGAAAGATACAATATCTAAGCCTTTAAAAACCGACTCATTCTTCTTAGGCATATTTCTCATTGGTGGCATCACAGTGTCTCTTCAGATAGAACGCAATTACGAGGTGGTAGGCGAAGATACACAAGGATATGTTCAATAGCAATATTATAAAAAACAAACAAAAACAGTAAAAATTAAAGAAGTTCTAAAAAATGATGAAATGGGGAAAGAAAAGAAGCATTATAAAGTGAAGTAAGCGAGAACTACTTTACGAAAATTGTCTCAAGCTTATCACAAATTTCACATTAACACCACCTGCTACCGAAAGCGACTATTTTAACCCGCAGACTTTCGCCGAAATTACGCGAGATCTATTGACCCTGCATCTCAATGTTTTTTCTCTTTCCGGCACACGCTATGCGCGGTCCCTTGTGACGCCAGAGGTGGTGGGGCGAGGCGAGGAATCCGCCCCCGATTTGCGCGCGGGAGGCGCCCGGCCCGGCGCGGGGTGGGGCGGAGCGGGGCGGGGCGGGGAGGCGCGGGGCAGGGCAGGGCGGGATGGGATGGGGCGGGGAGGGGCGGGGCATGGCGGGGCGGGATGGGACGTGGCGGGGCGGGGCGGGTGGCGCGGGGAGGGGCGGGGCGGCGGGGAGGGGCGGGGCGGCGCGGCGCGGCGCGGGGCGGGGCGGGGCGGCGCGGCGCGGGGTAGGGCGGCGCGGGGCGGCGCGGGGCGGCGCGGGGCGGCGCGGGGCGGCGCGGGGCGGCGCGGGGCGGCGCGGGGCGGCGAGGGGCGGCGCGGGGCGGGGACGCGATTTGCGCTCGCCCGCAGGCTCGCCCGATCTTCTGCGAAATGAAGCGCGTAATCCTCTGAGGGCGCGGCGCCCTCGTCACCGCCCTTGTCATCCCCCCTCCCCCACTCGCCACCCGCCCGTGCTCCCTTTGGCGGGAGGGCGTTCCGGCGCGGCGGCGGCGACACTGGTCTCAGCGTATTAGGGGACAAACGGGCAATAGCGCGTTCAGACGTGTCTGCTGTGGAAGCCGCCGTTTGGGGCAAAACCAAAATAGCGGATCGATTTACATTGTGCGCTTTTACATTTTGGAAGGAAAGCACGTTTTTTATATTTATATTTAAAATGGTTTATAAGTGTTATTTGTTATGAAAAGATATTAAAATTGGGAATTGTTATGATAGGTGGAAAATGTAGCTAATATATTTATGTCATTTTATATTTAACCTGTTTCTATAGTAATGGTGAATAAATGTAAATTTATGTAATGTTTTAGATGTAGCTAAATTGAATTATAGTAATAATGTGACTTACAGATGTTATAGTATAGGCTTCCGTTAGCATCTCCAAAATTGTTCAATAAATAGTAGCAAAATATAAATTCGGGAGACGCAGAAATTTCCAAATAAGCAAAATTATAAAATTATTTTCATCATTCATGTTTGGTCGAAAGTCTTCAATACAGCAAGTCTTAAATCACATTTTAAATTTTCAAGTCGACGACTTAAATTAAGTAAGACGTTCTACAGTTATCCACGTCCCAGCAACCTCATCGTCTACAATTGCCTGTCCAGTAATTGACATCAGAGAGCGTCGGCAGGAGTGGGATGCAAACTCTCATAAGCGGGCTGCTGGATGATATCGTTGAATGTCCTTTTCCATAGAGAAGGGTCGCGATGTCTAGGATATTTTAGAACGTCGGACACAATTGGGAGTTTTGACTTCGCGCTGCAGTTTTGTATTCATTGTCAGGACAAAAAGCACAGAGAAAGGTTACCACATTTGTGAAAATGTCGCTGCGGAAGCAACAAAGATGGTGACGCTAGAAAAGGCAGTACGACAGGGGTGGGTCAATACTAGGCAGACTACGCACGTGCTTATGGTTCCCGTAGTCAGAGTACCCCAATATTTTTGAAACAAAATATTGCATTAGTTCATAAATATGTCGAAAAATCAATATTTTTTTTAATCGAAAGTGTTGTAGTGTATTTTCATATGTATTCTCATTAGATTTGTTCAATATTTCAACATGACAGGGAATCTCATAGTTTAGTCTAGTTCCTTAAAAAATATTCTAACTCTGTAGTACAGGCAGTAGTTCGAGATGGGAAAGATAAAAATAGAGAGAGAGGAAAAGACAGCGGGGGAGAAGGAGATATCAGGTGATATGAACATTCGCAAGGAGACTTCTCAAGTTGCAACTGCACATGACAGAGCGAGTGTTTCTCCGCAACGTGCGGTGTGTAATTGCTAGAGTTTGAGGAAAGTAACAGTTTTCATTATTTCCTAGCAGAAGAAATAGAAAACTGATCGACAGAAAGGAAACTACTGAGCAATTCGTGTTCTGTATATTTTTATGAGTGTATTCACGAATCATAAAATATTATGTCTTACACATACATCAAAATTTTGTTTCTGAAATCCAATCTCTTTATATCGCAAAATATTCGTACTGTCAAAAGCAGTGGAATATTTAATATCAATGATCCTGACTGCCACTCGGGCTTACTACTGATCCTCCTTATTTCCACGAAGTACATTATCGCTAACAACTACCCGTTCTCATCCATTGGCTCGAGCGTAAAGTCCATTCATACTCTGACCCACTCTCGTCGACACACATTTACATGTAAAAAAGGATTCGTTATATCCCCACATTAGCCATTAATGCGACGACCGTGATAGACAATCTTTGGTAAAGACGAAATTGCCATGCCTGTTATTTTGTATTCATTAAAACTCTCATTTGCATACTTTATTCATTACGCAGGCAGCGCTCCCCGAGGGAGCAGATCAATACAGCGGGGATCGGTTATATACGCCGGGAGGGTGGGCGGACGGTCGGGGCAGGGGAAAGGTCGGAGAATACCATGTTCCTACAGGTATCGCCCCCTGCGTATGAACGCCCGATTCGCCCTGAAATTAAGTCAGAACGCATAGACTGACAAGTTCTATCAGATTCATGAATTTCCTGAATAAGAGAATTTGGGGGAGAAAGTTGTGATTGACTGTTCTCTGGGCACAGAAAACGCTTTTCGGGGCAAATTCTCGTATGTCTATCAGGTTGAATGAAACAAACTCATTGATCAGAAGCAATAAAATATCAAGAATGTTTACGTTGAAAGAAACACATTTGAAACAAGCAGTCTTCGAAGTACATAATAACTCGAAATTCTGAATACTTCCCATGCACGTCATTCATACAGTGAAAGCAGAACAACGACATGATAATTTTTCCCGTCGTAACATTCTTCGGAGCAATTATAATATATTAGCATCTAATATTTCCTATTATTATTTAGCTAATCGACATACTCCTATACTAATAAGACCTAGAATAATAATGTCATGAACTTTCGCAACAAACGTTTAAATAAATTTTGATCGCTAATGGCAATTCGGAACAAAAATTATAAAAAGAAAATAAAGCGGATTATGACTAAAGATACAGTCGTAGACACGGATGAGACATTTACAGGAAAATTTGAACAATAAAAAATGAAAGATTTCATTCATATTATTGATTCATCGGTAAAATTAAGTAATAATAATAATAATAATAATAATAATAATAATAATAATAGAAATGTATTAAATATTTAACCCTTTCTTTGTAGTATGCCGAAATTGTAATGAAGCGTGCAGTTACAAAAATAAGCCAATAAGTCAAAAACCGGTAGTTCCTCTTTCCCCCGACACACCGTAAAGTTGTCGGATAGTACCACGCGAATCCTTCCCAAACGCGCGCTCCCGCGTCGTAAGAGAAACGTGAATAAAATATGGCGCCGCCTTATACGCGTGTTTGTTTTAGTCTGTTGGCGCAAGGGCGTTGTAAGTCTTCATTTACATTTCCCAAAATATTTCCCCCGGCCGGCGCCGCGCGGTACGCGGAGCGAGCAGCGGGGGCTTTTTGCAGCGCAGCGAGAGACGCGCGCCGAGCAGCGTACTAATGTAGCTCTTAATCTCCCGGAAACAGAGATTGTTCGCCGGCGGCATTAGCATGCGAATGACGGGAAATTCTCGACGTATTAGCGACTTAATCGAGTGCATGGGAACGCGGTCTCTCACTCCCGCGCCTCCGCGCTGAGCGGCGCGACGGCAATTTAAGAAGCGCGCTCGCTAATAAGCGAAAAGTTGAGAGGAAGCGGATTTATGACCGTCGTTAGTTGTTGTGGGTTTCTTCTGGGTGCGACTGGTAGTGCGACTGAAAATTAAATATAGCTCTCTGACGTGCTGGGGATGGAAGTAATTTGGGACGAGAGATGTATTTTATCGAAAGAGAAACTAGGCAAGTAAAAGTGATTTGGGATAATGGGTATGCAATATAAAAAGGGAGAATATTGGATAAGCAATCAATTTGTATAACTGTTTGACGGAAGTTTGTAGAGAAAACAGTTTTCACAAAACAGCACTGGTTCAGAGGATTGTTAAAGAACGTTGCTATCTTTATTCTATAACTTGCTCTCAGAAGATTCTGTATATTCAGAACAAAGTTAAAAAACAAAAATGATGAATGAATTGAAATGTATTAACTGTACGTATTAATAATAAATATTTCTTAGTTTTTATAAGTTAAGTATAATCTCATTCCATCAACATACTTGAGATGCACTATCACTGAGGAGGGGGGGGGGCAGAAAAGAACAATTCTCTGTTGAAGTCGAATGTTGGGGCGGGAACGATGCATAGAAGAAGCGGAAATGAGAAGATGGATGAAGATTGATGATAATATAGATTGATGAACTTAGAAAAAAGAAGTAAGAACAAAGACAGCAAGAAAATAAACAAATGAAATGAAAAGCACACAAACCATAAATAAATCAAACTATAAAAATAAATGATACATGAGCAGAAACCTAATAAAAACGTACGAAATACAGAACTAAGGTTCATCCACCTCAAAACAACCATCAAAAACGCAGAAAGTTTCGCTCCGGAAAAAGAAAAAAAAACGACCGAACAGCGAAGTGTCTGCGGAAATGCTCGAAGGCATAAACTCATCTGAGATAGGAATTACAGCGAGGGAGGCGGCACCTCGACGTCCGCTTACACAACCCAGGCGCAGTTTGCGTCTCGTGACCTAAATATACAGAAAAGGGGCGGGGCCGAAGGAGGAGCGACGCGACGCCTTACATCAGCGCCTCCGGCAGTCGAAGACGCTGTCGACAGGACGCCGACGACGCCTGCGGGCCCCGCACACACGCCGGGCCGCCTGCGGATACTTTTCATCGGGCACCAACAAAACTAATGGTACTCCAAGAGCGCAAACTTTCTCATATTGTTAGTAACTCTACAATTTCCGAAAAATACAGACAGTTCCACGAAAGTTGGGCATCCGCCATTTTTATATGAATACTTCGCACTGAACGAGAAAAAATTTGTATCCGTTTATGAGAAAATCTTTCTTTCAAAATTAATTTTATTTCACGATTACACAAAGATTACACAAAAAAACTCAATTTAAAAAATATTGCATGGCCTTATTTAAAGATATACATATGCTGAAAATTTGTTATGAAATAAATCTCTATCGTCAATAGGTATCCCTATCCTGCTCCTGTAGTTGTTGGAACACGCTCAAAATGTTGACTCTTTCATAATTTTCTAAAATTAAGAAAATTCAACGAAAATTAAATCTGCGCCATCTTTACTCGCGTACTTTGACAATTAAAATACAATTTGAGGTCATTTTGATAAAAATTTGAAAATGTCGTTGAGACTTCATGTAAAGTAATACCACAAATCAAAATACCAGTTTCACATTCAAGAGGCTGCTTTATCAGCCAGATCGATCGGAGAATACATTTTTTAAATGGAAATCCTACCTTTGATTTAGCCCCTAACTCCGTTTACGGACGATCGGACGGACGGGCAGTCATTGTGCCGTAGATCAATTTTTCGGTATCGAGGCGGACGAAAGTGGATCCTCTCTACACGACGTATTAGAGGAAATTATTTACTAAATATAGGAGTACAAATTATCCATTTGTTCTATGTCGAAAAATGGTCGTTTTTCGTCGCAAAATTACAGTACTTTTTCGATGATACAACGTAAGGTATATGCAAGAAAATAAAAAGTCAAACAAGATCACAATCCATAAGTATGCGCTCCACGCGCTGGGTCTGGTAGGTAGAAGGTCGGTCTATAAACGTCCGGAGGGCGAGAATATTCGTAGGAACCATTCAGGCAGCTAGGTGTGTTTTGGGATGCCTGTGCATGTGTGGACGCGGTGCAGACAACAATGGGTGGGGTGGCAGGCCCTCCGCAGTCCTATTGCTCTGCGTCAAATCGTCCGAATCGAATGCAATTGCGATCGCCAGCAGAGAGCTTACAGACTTCGAAAGGTGGTGAAGAACGGTAATGAATAAGTGTATACTTAGGATTGTTCGCAATGAGTTACACATTTCTATGACATATAGAAATGTCAAAAGATCATTTTTGCCCATAAACATGTAACGGGTAATTTCATAAAATGAAGTGACACTAGTGACATTTTTGTCAGTGCGACCCTCATTCGAAGGCAACATCCTGCACCGTTTGCTGGCAAGTACATGAACTTTCAGTTAACAACCTGCCCATTGGCAATGACTGAGATTTTTTGTTTTCTCAGCTTTCACTGCATCAGAATGTTCATCGTTGTTACGCAAATAAATGATATTATGTAAATGATAAATGAAATAATGTTCATCGTTGTTACAGATATGTAAGCTCACGGACGCCACTTTGATACATTATTTGTAGTTTTCAGTCACATATTTGAGACATCTGTTTTAATATTGTAAGGAGATTTTCAGATTAAAAGGCAGTTTTCACCGCACATAACATTACTTCGCGAGAGGACAGACTTGACGTCAACACTGGAGTTCCTCATATGTTATTACAAATACGTGAGATAGTGCGAGATTTCCACCATGATCTGTCAAAGTGAGTCACAGCGTGCGGTGTCTGTATCCTCATGCATCTTGCGTACAGCGCGCGGTGCAGGGTTCAGCCGCTGGGCGTTGGGCAAGCGCGCGTGTGTTGGCGGAGGGGGCTTGCCTCAGCGCCGTGCGTCACCCTGTCTCGCTGGTTCTGCGCGTGTCACGCCGCGGGCCTTTCCGCTTACACGTGTTTCTCCCTTCCCCCTCCGCGCCTCCGCCCCGCTCCAGACCGCTCCCGCTACACACCGATGTTAGGGAGCAAATACAGAATATGCTTCAAGGTGAGATTATAATAAAATCATTGTCCTCGTATGTAATTCCGATAATCATCGTAAGAGAAAAGAATAAAACGATAATATATTGTCTTGACGCTTGAAAGTTAAACAACGTAATTACTCCTCGATATAAAGCACAACCAAAACTAGATGACGGAGGGTAATGGGGCAGGAATAAAAATTGTATTAAATTATGTGTTGGACGACGTCATATACAAGAATTTACAAGAACCCGTCAGTTCCCTCTCACTTTCCTTCCCCTCACATTCGTCCCCGAATCCTCTTCAGCTCTCTTCCAATTCTCCTCTCTCCTTCTTAATTACCAAGCGCTCACATTTCTCGTCTTTCTAGTTCACCACTCTATCTTTAAGTTATGGCTTTCCATTTTCTTCTCTTCCGCACAATTTTATTCCCTCTTTTCTCAACCTCTTCCTTCATCCTCATTTCTTCTCTTCTGCTCGGATTCTCCATTCCATCACCGTTGCACCGAATGTGTTCATGATTTATGCAACGCCGGTTTCTACTAGTTGAGTTCCGGTTGCTGACACAGAGGAATGGAGCAACGTAGACCGTTTCTACATTCGTTGTATCTATTATTGGGTTTCTCAACAAAGATTTGCCAGCTTTTCGATCATTGCTATTGATGGGATGTTGCTAGAATATATATTTTTGTACTCTAGAAAATACAGGACGCAAGTGGAAAAATATATTCCTCTAGCCATTTTATTAAATAAATTAAGTTTCGTGACTTGAGATTAGTACCAATATAAAATTACAGTTATTATTAATAATATTATTAATATAATATTATTAATATTATTATTGTTGCTGCTGTTTGAATGCACTTCAAAGAGATATTCCTCGTTCCGTACCTTACGAGTAAATACTGACACACATTTTTGGTAATATGATAATGCCAAGATACCAAACAAAAAGAAGAAGAAAAAAGAAAGAAAAGAAGAGCAAAAGTTCTCCCATAAGCATCCTGTATACGGCCTCGCGGCCCTTTGGGCAGGGTTCTGAGTTGATAACTGTTCACTCGCCTGAGCCACCTACGTCAACTACATTTTCATATTTTAAAGATTTAATTTGAGGAGAAAAACAAACAGATCCGCGTGGCAAAATGTACTATAATAAGATAAAAATCCTAAATACATTAAATTTGAAGGTATTTACCTATCCATTTCAATGAACACATCTTACTTTGATGTAAGAAAACAACTCTGCCATTTTATAAAGGAAGTATTAACATAAATAACTATTCTTTACATTCTCAAGGAAACTATTTATTTATAAGAATGGTGTAATACTGTTTTAGGAGATTCGCAGGTGAACACATCACATACTATTATTTGTGGGTAAAGTTTAATAAAAAAACACCACCACTAATTGTAAAAATGGAAGGTAAAAATAAGATGAACATCCAGCAAATATATAGTACAACACTTGTGTCACATCATCACAGGATATTGGGAACTAAGAAAGATTCATTAATAGCTTCGTTTAGTTTCGAGTTTTGTGGAACGGAAACCATGGAAATAACAATTTCACTACAATAAAAAAAGTGTTCAGGGAGATACGACAAAACGCAACGTAAAACGAGACGTTTCTGGACAGAAAATTGAGGCGCCGAACCACGCCCGTCTTCGGAAACTACTTGCGACCTTCCGCCGCCGCTGTGTGCAGAGCTAACTTTGGGAGGGAGGGGAAAGAGGAAAGGGAAGGGGAGGGGAGGGGAGGGGAGCGCTGCGGCCTGCGAGCGTCCGCCCCCGCGAAATGTGATCCCGTGGCCACCCGAGAGGAGCGTCGCCCCTGGACCTTGGCCCGATTCCGCACCCTCCCCTGAGGGCGCAGGTCTCGGGGGGGGGGGGGAGGAGGATGATTCGAGACACCTCTTGTGCGATTCCAGCGTAGGGCGAATTGACGTCTGATCTGTTGGGGCGCGGTTATCCAATCGGGAGCTTCGATTTCAAGAAATAAGTCGTAATGAACGTTGACGATTGCATAACCGCGTCCCAGCTGATCAAACGTCAATTCGCCCTATGTTTAAATCGAAGAATGGAAAAATGTATCAGTGGCGTACCTAGCCAGTCGGCACGTGAGAACTACCTGCGGCCCCGAGACGCGAAGGGCCCAAGTCCATTTTTTAGGAACAACGAAATGTTCTATAAGTTTTGATGAATTTTATGTGCTTCTTTTCCGAATAGATTTTTTAGAACATTAAAGCCCGATTAAGAAAAGGACAATGAAATGAACCGACTGTTGACAATGGGAATCTGGACTCTTATTAAGGGTGTGTGTATTCAGAAAAAGATTTTAGAGATTAGCATAAATGCACAGACGTTTCTAAGATTGTGATGTATAATGATGGTGTTTATAATGAAAGATGGTACTATGAAGAAAAGAAGTACACTTATCACAGAAAAACCTACTAAATAAGCTTAATGGACTAGGAAAAAATATACCAAAAACAGGAAGGAAAAGAAATTGTTTGAATATTTCACAATTTCAATATATTAACATTCAAAACTACAACAAAAATTAATAAAATAAGTTTTCCAGTAATATCATAGAATTTACCAGAAAAGAAAAGGAATAATTTTGTAACCCACAAAATTCATCCATTTCACTGTTTATTTGAGCCGCATATGAAATAGAAGTTTGGAAGCGCTTTCTTCTCATTTTTTACACAATGTAAATAAGCACACAATAAATAAGGCGCACAAGAATTGCTTTTCAGTTTTAACGAGTAAAAAAGTGGCAATTCCACAGGAAAAATAGTGCCAATAGTAAACATATTGGCACCCCTCTGGAAATTATTTGCGATACCAGTTTGAAATGCATTCCTCTCTATCCATTTGTAGAACGCAGACGCACAATTTAATTCAAGACAAATAATTATAACCAAAGTAACAACGATTTTACTTTTCTTCACACTCTTCATGTTCATTTCGAAGCCTTCCAACAAATATACAGGGGTCCTTTCGTGTACTCTTCTTTTTTTTTTTTTGCGTACGTCATGGCTTTTTATCACACACGTGCCTGTTTTGAGAATGTCACTATATTGACGGCATGTTTTTGAGATTTTTTGTTGTTATTTTTTTCTTTTTGAGTCTTTGACACAGAAGAGAAACGACCAACGAGAACAATGCACATTTTATATTTTTACATTTTGTACAAAATAAAAGGCTCAACAAAAGCATGTAATGGCGGTCCTGTAAAATGTCCATAAAACATGAAATAGTAGTTTAACCACACGTTCTCGCTCCGACAAACCTTGCACATTCAATCGAGGTACCAAGTCGACAAATTTAATACTCCATATAAATCGACAATTCTTTCCAGACCATTACACATAAAAGGTATTATTATTTTTCTAGAGGATAGAAAATGGAATGGAAGGCGAAATAGGAAGCGATGTAATCGCCACAAAGCGCTCAGTGCAATCAAATTGTGAGCATCGCTATACACTGAGCGTCTTTCTCCGCAACGATGCACTTAGTGGACGCATTTTATACCTACTTCGCGTCTTTGCAATCTTCTTAGCAGAAGCTCGATGCTCTGACATCCTATGAGAAAATGCTTTAATGGCAAATAAGAGGCTTATAGCCTATTTTCAGAATGAAAGCTGAAATATAAGAACCCCAAAATCTTTAACACGCGAATCTTGGGTTCTTTTATCTCACGATATTAAATAATTCATAAGCTTACAGGCATTTCTCTACGTACACCATGTTTAATTTTGGTAATATCTTTACTATGTAGTCTGCAAATGAATAGTCTCCAAAAAACGTGTGAGAGATTAAGTCCTTTGTATCTCGGATAAATACGCATGTACGTCGGAATGATATGGATGCACGAATCTAATTTTATTCGTGTTTTCGCTATTATTATCAGAACAATAAAAATTAAAGATTTATCTTCACAAATAAAATGATAATATGTGATGTGTAACGAAGTGTCTCTGACTTCCTCACATTCACTCATTCAATATAAAACCCCCTTACATTGTAGGCGAGATACTGAACGAACTCCAGAAGGAACAGATACTATCCACTTCTTTAAAAAATGCTCCCTTGTTCCACGCGTTCTTTATCGCCTTCATCGCAGCCGCAGGTCTGCGCGGCGCGCCCCGCTCAGGCTGCTCCCCAGGGAGCGCCGCGCCGTGCGGGCGCATGTCCGCCCACGCGTGGCTCCGCCCCGCTCCACCCCGCTTCGCCCCGCTCCGCCCCGCTCCGCCCCGCCCCGCCCCACCCCGCCCCCGCCCCGCCCCGCCCCGCTCCGCCCCGCTCCGCCCCGCTCCGCCCGCCCCACCCCGCTCCGCCCCGCCCCGCCTCGCTCCACCCCACTCCGCCCCGCTCCACCCCGCTCCGCCCCGCTCCGCCCCGCTCCGCCCCGCTCCGCCCCGCCCCACTCCGCCCCGCTCCGCCCCATTCCGCCCCACCCCGCTGCGCCCCGCTCCGCCCCACCCCGCCTCGCTCCGCCCCACCCCGCCTCGCTCCGCCCCACCCCGCCTCGCTCCGCCACCACAAGCCGTCCCGCGTGCACAATGGAACGTCGCCGTCGCGTGGCGACGGCATGGAAACGGAGTCTCGTAGCACAAACGGTGGTGGAAGGGACGGTGCAAATCTTGGAGACACCTCGGATAGTGAAAATGATAATAATGCTGAGAATGGTAAGAATGACAGGAATGGTGATAGTGATGGAAAGGGCACGGACTTTAACGTAATTATTAAAATATTTTACAATTAACAATACAATTAACATATTTTTTCATTTGTAATAAAAATGGAAATTATTTACAATTTCCGAAAATGTTGAAAATTGTTCGATTCAATCATTTTTAAATTTTAGAATACCAAATGTCACCGATAATGTCTTCAAATGGATTCATAATGGCTGAGAAAACGTTTTAGATCTTTAGCGTAACTGAACACGAGACCGGGCCACACAATACGAGTTTTATACGAAATGTCTATGTACTACATTCGAAGTCGTATCATGTAGCCAATGAGGAAGCTGGGGCGAGGGAAATCATGCATCCCCAATCTAATATTTTTTGTTTTGGAATTGAACTGAATTTATTGAAAACAATTACCACATATTGATTGCATTACATTCCAAAAAGAGTACGAGCATTTCCATTACCCTCAAGCGGACGGCATTTAATGAATAGGCTCCGAATTCTCCACCCTGACAGAGGGTGTATTTTTCTCGGCGGGATACAGGAAGCGAGATGAGACAATGAATCGCAAGAAATGTTTCTCAATTTTCGATGGAGTTCCACATGGGGACTACGAAACGTGGGCAAACGCGAGGTTGCGATTACTTCATTCGCCCATCCTTGATTCCTAGTACGGGATTTCTGATAAGCAGGGGGGTAACTTTGACCATTCACCACGAAGGTTCAGAACACATAGAATGCAGAATTTCATCGATTTGTTTAACAGAAAGAATTCATACATTGGAGAACTCGTCTATGACATTGTTTCGTTCGCTGATTCTGACTCCTTTTCAACATATAAATATATCCAAAAGAAACAAAATTTGTAGTAATATGTAACATATAAAATTTTATTGTAACAAAATACGTAAAAACCATTTTAATTAATTAAAAATGCCTCGAAAACACAATATTATTGAATATAGGTATTATTTACCTGTAAAAATAAGCATTACATGTAAGTTCGTTCCCTAGTGATGAGGATGGTGGAAAGTCGAGATAAGAGATGGGAACTGTGAAGTTGAGGTTGGTATGGACGTTGATGATCATGTGTACTAGCGACAACACTGATGACGAAGGTGGTAACGGTTCTGGCAGTTGAAATAAGCAGTGTTAGTTGAAAGGAAACGTGGGAAGATTTATATTAAAGGCGGGATGGACAAACTCCGGGCGCACTATGGACTCTGAGAAGTTGCCACCACATGCAAGTGCTTAAAGACGGATGGATTTGAGGCCGCGCAGCGTGGAGTTGGTGGCGATGGAGGAGAAGGATGAAACTGTGTAGTTCTTGGGCATGACGGAGACGGTGGAAATAGCAAAATGCTGGGAATGGTAAAAATAGGATTGGGTAGAAGGATGTTGGTGGAGAGGATGGTGGAAGCAGAAGAGATGGAAATTGGAAGGACTATGAGAATGGCGAAGGAGAAGGAAATTGAAATTTATGTGGGTGGTGGAACTGAACAAATGGTCGGTCCGGATGATAGAACCCATAGTGGTAGTAGCGATGGCAGTAATAATAAAAGTGGTATTGGCTGTTGCGTGTGAAGTAGTATTCTTTAAGAGGAAACCTACGAAGATTCATGCAAAGGTAGCGGGAGGGACTGAATTTGAAAGTAGTGTCGATGACGCAGGACAGAGAAAGGAACGAGCGGTGAAACAAAACGGAGAGAGTGAAAACAGAAAGGCGGCAATAGTGGTAGAGAGTGATAGACGGTAGCTGGCAGTTCCAACAACAGTAACGGTACCGTGAAGCGTATTATCAGGTCTGTAGAGGACAGTCAGCGGTGTCGCTAGCGACTTCAGAAGCAAGAGACTCAGAAGCAAAGCCAGAGTAGAAACGGCGAAGGATCCTCTGCGTTGGAGATAACACCTTCAGCGGCTACAGCATCTGCCACGTGTGCGAATGGAGTTGACTGGCGGAGTCTACAATGGGAGAGGAGACGCGCCGGCAGCAGGGGAGGCGGCAGCGGCAGAATTATCAGAAAGTGAAGCCCGGCGCGAGTGAAGACCGTGGATTAGGAGCCCTGGAACGTGAATATTACGTCCCGGTTCCACGCTACGCGGACGCATGCTGTTCGCTGGCAGTGACGCCACTATATGTGTCTCTGACTCTGCGAGCGACTCACTTTCGCTTTCAAATTCTCTATTATATTTCACGACCACGAAATTCAATTTCCTTGTGTTATGCCACTTGTAAGTAATACTCCATTGTTTATTTTCCTCATGAACCAGGAGCTTTTTGTCATCATGTTTAAATGGTGATTAATTTCGGGGGACCAGAACCACATTAGCGTTTTCTGCACAACGAGAAGGTACATTTCTTCTAATGTCATTTTGATGAGGGCCCTTTGCTTACTGCACAGCAGTTTGTTAATAAATTCTAAGTTTTGATAAAAAATTCTAAGTCTAGAAACACGTAAAGGATGCACCGGAGAAGAAAAAATATACTTTTTTTCTAATATAAAGACGAAACTCGCAAATTTGTGAAACGATGTAATTAGAATGCAAATAACGACAGCCTTTATTGATTAGAAAAGATGCACCAGGGCCTGCTACAGTTCAGGATTTTGGGAAATATTTCCGAGTACGCAAATGGCCACCTGAATCAATAATCACAATTTTGAACCTCGGGAAAAGGCGACTTTTTTGCAAGTGATGTTCAGATTATACGCAGACTGCGACGATATTCAAATATCACACAACACACATTCTACGAGAATCCTCACAATTCCACAAAATTCAATCACCCCTTCAATGACGAGAACTCCCAGCCTGAGATCAGCCACTTACACGGAATCTACATCTCATCCGACAAACCGCGCCAAGCACCTACCTCGTAAAGCGCTTGCATTCACACCTGAGCAGCACCGTTCACCTGCGGAGACGCCATCTCCTCGACCGCATTCCCCACCCCCGCCCCCGCCCCCGCCCCCGCCCCCGCCTCCCATCCCCCTCCCCGACGCGGCACCGCGGATTTCCGAGGCAGAAAGCCACGGCGGCGCGGCGAGTGCCAAATCCACGGGCGCGTCGGAAACGAAGGCAGTCGTGAATGCGGCGACGCGCTTTCGCCCGCCTACGCACTCGCAATTACAGCGTTTCCGCCACCGCGCCGCGCCGCGCCGCCGAGCGCGTTTGAAAGCGCGCTCCAGAGCAGAGGAACGCAGAGGTAGAAACGAACAGAAGGCCATGCGGCGAGCTGACGAGTATGTGTAGAGGAATGACGCAATATGAGAAACAATTGGATGTCTTTGAATAGGTTGATTATTTTCGTCCCGTAATATATATTTATTTCTAACCTGAACGTCTCTATGGTTAGGTCACTATCCACTTCGCTGTATAAAATGTGGCCTGGTAGATGGAGCCAGGTAGGTAGGGGGCAGGGATGTGAAGGCGGGTACGAGGGGACGGGTCATCCCCTCGTACCTCGACGGAAGTGTGAGGAGGGGTTTATAAGAACGGATATGTGGGGTTGGAAATATGGCAGGTAATGCAAGGTAGGCAAGGCTTATAGAAGTCTTCCCAATGTATACCCTGGAGATAGATTCAAGGCGGTCGAAAATTGATATATAAAATTCGCCATATAATATTGTGACTACAAACATGGAAAATTTCCCACATTATCTAACAACATTACAAATTCATTAAGTATTCGTCATGGTATGATTATTGTTTATGATTTAATTTGATGTGCAAGTGCAATGAAATTTAGAATATTAGTGCCATTTCAGCTCCGTCCTAATAAGAAGGCTTTTAATATCTAACGTCTGATGTCTAATCATCACACATACGCGACCCTCAGTTGAAAACGACAGGTTTCCTTGTAGTCACGCTAAGCTACTGCTACGCTTGTAAAAATGGAGTAATTTACTTCGTATAAGAACAGAATTTATCCACTTTTTCGATATCAGGGCCCGACAACACTGACAAAATTCGGAGAAAAAATTGTAGGTTTCGATGCCTTATTACAGTACTTTCTCTTTAATACGAAAGTACGTAGTAGAGGATAAAGTAACAAATCTGTTCTCACGTGAAATTGTCTCGCATAATACTGGCTTTCCTGAAATTTTCTCGCTAATACAGAGTAAATTCTTTTCAGATACACACTATGTCAATTCATTTCAAATACGTAAAACATATCAACGAGAGTTCAGGATTAAATGCTTAATCTCAACTTGTTCGTGACAACTAATCAGTCTATAGAGTATTACGTGTCTTTTTCACACTGTGATCTTTGCAATGAGTAGTATACATAATTTAAGTATATAAATAATGTATGTCGATCGTGCAAAAGTGAATGTTAAACAATGGAATGTGAATGAGTCACTATTCTAATGGCGTTTTATTGAGATTGAACTTAAAATTCGTCCTGGGTGTCGGTAATATCGTACTTGTAGTTGCAGAAAATTTGCATGTTTTCAACTTTCGTGGAGCCTAAAGTGGCTAACTAAAGCATCGCATGCTTTTATTTTCCTATAGCCCTACATATCCAAACGATGCAGATGGAATGGGACAAGAAATGGGAATGCGCAATAATGGGGATTGCTTTAAAAAAAGGAATGTTAATTCAACTTTTTTACCTCTGATTCTACAGAGATCAATCGAGATATGGGTTTTACAGCAAACGTACTGTAAAGGCTAATACAGGACTCCATTGAGAGATTAAAATAATTTCTGTCCAATAGGCCGCGGCTTCGCAGACAAACAAAGCCGACAAAGGTTGAAGGGATAGATAAATATGAGCCAAATGAAGAAATATCGTGCATCGACAGTCTATCCGAAAGTCTATTGTCGTTACTATTCACTTCAAGTTCTACACTGATAAAAAGGGATCAAATTATAGATTTGATTCAGGAAGCTTTAGCTGACTGCCGTTAAAACAAATATTTGCTCTCCCACTTAATCGATCCCGTTTTATCGATAATTAATCATAAAAATGTAAAGTAAGTACACTACGCTTTGACGGGAGAGAAAAAAAGTACGGGCCAGAACAAGCAGAACAAGTGGAATTTCCAGTATTTGCAGAATCACTGGGTGCAAAAAACTTCATTTCGTGAAACTGAGCAAAAAACAACGTATTTATTGGAGGTTTACTTTAGAAACGATATATTAACGTTACTGTAACAAAATAATTACATTTTTTAGTAATAGTCACAACGGATAAAAATGAATTAACAATAAAAACTTTATTTGATATTATTTAAAAATGAGTATTCTCATAAGTCGTAATATTTTAAAGCATTATAAACTAGAGTACAAGAGTGAAAGATAAGTGTGGTATTTACAATGTGAAACACAACACAAGTGATACAGAAGGTGAAGTAGGTTCACAACCGCTCTTCACACATGTTGAGATACGGAATCGAATATTGTCCATCATATGTTTTTTGAGCAATGAAGAATGCAAGACCGGAAGACAGATTTATGACGTTATGGCATCCATTATTACGAGTACTTTCTCGCCTGACGAAGTACTTCGTAAGAAGAAAAATGTATGTAGTTGTGCGCCGGGAAATGGCAAATTTTTAACAGAAAAAATATTATTTCTATTAACAGGACAGTTTTGAATTAAGATTCATATAGATGTAGCACAAAATATTTAGTAATTGTTACCGAAAGATAATTGGCAAAATGCATTTTTCACCAATTATACTTTCAGTGGAGGTTTCATGGAGTGTAAAACAGCTAATTAAAGAAGCATTTTAATTCCAAATTTCAAATGAGCTGTGAGGCATTTCATAATTCACAAATGAAATGAAAAGTGAAAACATGTTTCTTACCACGTTGATAAATGCCTTTCACAATTCAAAATATTACGTCCATTTGAAAAAAAAAAAGTATAGCTTAATGACAGTATCGATTACAGTTCTGAAAGTACAGAGAAGTAATCATGTTTTTCTTCAACCAGTACGTCATAAAAACCCACATTCAAATTTAAATATACAAAATATCACAATTTTTATTTTTGAAACCAGTACGAGTGCTACAGATATCACTAACCTAAATTCTATTATTGGAATAAACTTGTGAATCACTCACAACTTATTTCCGACACCCTTTTAAGGGCAAAAAATAGCTCATTTCCACTCACTCTCTCTCACGCACACACACTCTCACAGACAGAAGGCAGAAGAGTAAACGCTCCGCAAGCCCGACTTGGCTTCCTATTCACTATTCACCGCGTTGTGCTGGCGGTGCAGCGTTCGCTGGCGGGCGGCGAGCCTCCGGTCCGCGGGTGCGTGGGCGGTGCACATATGCGGCGCGAGCAATAAATAACCCTCGCCCCCAGCGGAGGCAGATGCACACGGGCGGCGGCGGCGCAACGGAGGGTGGTGGTGGGTGGCTGCAGTGACAGCGTTGGTGACGATACCCCAGACGCATTAGGCCGCGGTTCAGATGAAGGGACAGCGGTGGTTGAGAGGGGTGATGAGAGGGGTGATGAGAGGGCTGATGAGAAGGGTGATGAGAGGGGTGATGAGAGGTGGGAGGAGAGGGGGATGAGAGGAGGATGAGAGGGGTGATGAGAGGGGTGATGAGAAGGGGATGAGAGGAGGATGAGAGTGGGGATGAGAGGGGGATGAGAGGGGATGAGGGGGATGAGAGGGGCATGAGAGGAGATGAGAGGGTGGATGAGAGGGGGATGAGGAAAGGGAGGATGAGGCAGAGTGAGATCCGGCGGCAGGAGGGTGCAAGTGGCGAGGCGGGGAATGAACGGTGAGAGACTGGGATGAGAGGGGACCAGGTGGACATTCGGCGGCTGGGCGGGGAAGCTTTCGAAACTGGTCGGGGGCGGAGCGGGGAGAAACGAGGTCAGTGCGAATGCAGACGGGAACCAGAAGGGCGGCCGTGAACGATAGCCGTGGCATTAGGAGGTGGCTGGGTGGAGGGGGGCTGCGGGTTTGGGGGACGGCAGCGGAAGCGGCCACGAGGGAGGCGGCAGAGTGACGGAAGCAGCGGGGTGCCGGGGTTGACAGCACCGGGATGGCAGCGCGATGGGGACGGGCAGTTGGAGCTGCCACAGCAATGGCGGATGCGCGTGCTTCCTCCTCTAAATGTGCCCGGGGACTGGCCGTGCGAACTATGGCCTGCGATCGTCTACGTGAGATGCGACGTAGATATTTAAAAAAAATGCGCTACTCGGAACTGGCGTGTGTTTCCATCTATAATTACAGGGCAGATGCCATTAAACAGTCCGGGCAATTTCGCTGCCTTTGAGAATAAAAGGCCATCAAAACCCGGGAGTGCGGACTGAGGGCATGAATGTGCTAAATTACGATATCTGGAAATATATATGAAAATGGCAATTACGGAGTCTGGAATTCATAAAGCGAGGTATCAAGTAAATGAAAATTTAAATTATTTTTATTTGCAAACGCAGTGTTACACTCCTCTTCGATGCGTTTGAGTATATGTATAGATTTCTCTACAACTAATATGTAAATGATAAATGTATGCAATATGAGATTAAATGAAGTCGTAGGCTTCCGCGGCCAGAGTCAAGTGCGTGATCTGGGCTGCCCGGGTGACGTCGCGTCGAAGGCTGTGTTGCCGGCAACACAGCCTTCGACGCGGCGTCACCCGGACAGCCCAGATCACGCAATATGAGATTAAGTAGCATTTTAGGAGGAAAAATATTTACGGTTTTTATATCTTAATTATTTGTGACATCAGTATTACGAATTTCTCACGAATTACGGCGTGTTTTATACGTCACGTAGACTGAATAGTACAACAAGAAAGGCAATTATAATGCATAGGAGAAAAGATTGTGAACATAATTAACAGAAAAACATTACTGGAATAATTAATAAATAGTGCAAATTGAGAATGATTAGCATTTTGCCAAAAGGTGCAAAATTATTTACACATGTCTAGTAGGAAGACTTACCACTCAAGGAGAATAGTAGATCAACATTAAAAAGTTGAAATTTCTCAATTTCTTAAGTCTCCCAATGTAAAAAGGTATTTGATGTTTTGCCTACAATATCATGACTACACAATCAAATGACTTTTCGAAATGAATCGTTGGATGTAATACAATAAAATCGACAAACTGTCATTTTAATGGTCAATTTGCTGATGTCAGGTGACAATATGAAAACTTCCTACACAGTTCACATCATACAATTAATTATATTTTTCATTTTTTAATAATTTCTGGAAAACCCTGTTACATACTGACGTATTAGTTTCTAATTGCCTTTCAATCTATATTCACTAATTAAAAAACATAATTTTAAAATTGGTGTGTGAATTTATAAAGTGTACGCAATTTACATTGTTATTTCATTATTTCTCGTTCACTGGCATTGAGGCTGCGGTTGAGGCTGCAGCTGATACTGCGGTTGAGGTTCCGGTTGAGGCTGCAGTTGAGGTTGAGGTTGCAGTTGAGAGAGCGGTTGAGACTGCGATTGAGGTAGGTTGAAATTGCGATTGAAATTCCGGTTGAGACTAAAGTTGAGATTGCGATAGAAACTTGACAATGAGAATTGGGACTGCGAAGCAATGAAACTTGAGAACTGGGACTGCAATTGCAATTGCGGTTATTACTGTGATTGTGGCTGCGGTCGAGACCGAGGTCGCCACTGGAGGCTGTGGTGGTGATGAGTGTTGGGGGCGGAAGCGAGGGGCGGGAAGCGCGAACTGCGGGGCTCGGGGCCCGAGGTCGCGGGACTGAGCGAGACAAAATGCGCGGCAAAACGTCCAGTGGCAACTCGGGGCAACACATCGCGATCCTCCACCCACGTGCAGGCTGCGTCGCCGGGGGCTCATTTCTCTGCGTTAGAGGTCGCTCGCCCTCTTTCCCCGCCCTCGCCCCCTTCCCCCCTTCCTCTTCCGCGCTTCCCTGGCGTCCGACGTCGCGCTTGCGTTTTTAACCCCGCTCCCTGCCTGGCCCGTGGATCTTCGCAGCGGATGGACCGGAAAATAAATGACAGCGGCGTTGCTCCGCTTGTCCGAAAAAGGACCGATTGCAGTAGACTTTCGCGGATGATATTGAATTAATCGAAATGTCTGTAATCTTCAATAATATGGACAGAAATAAATATATCGGGTTCTTCAGGTTGCAAAAATAATGTTTATGAATTTATTAATTTCGGTAGTACTTCGAGAATATATATATAAGGAGCATTTTGTACGAATTCTCGAGAAATAAGATGTGAGAACGAGAATGTAGGGTTAAAATAACATCCTTAGCTCGACGGTCATCGTTGAGGAAAGAATTCTTTGTGAAAAACAAAGAACTTATAATGTGATAAATTAATACCAAAAAATAGTATTTAAATTTAAATAAAGTTTTACATTTGCTTAAATGGAGATGTTAAAGAAACACTTCATGTCACTTATTAGCATCCACGTCTGAAGAAAACCTGCAATAAAATTTTAGTGTCCATTTTTGTGGTATTTCAACTGTTAAGGCTTTTTGAGTGCTGATATATATTATGTAGAATTTAATGAGATATTAAAAATTAGAAAAATGTTTTATAGACATTTTCAGAATTGTCCACTGCTTTTTAAAATAAATATCCGTTTTCTACTCAACGTCTACGCTAATTTCCTGTAGTCTATGATCTTGTACTGAGGGCATAAACTGAAACTGTAGTATTATGACCAAAAAGAGAAATTTCTAAGTTCCAAGACAGTTTCGCCCTCCTCATGCTTTCGAAAGCCCGTTGAATGAGTCTTTCGTTGATACAATTACAAATCATGCGGTAATAGCAGTGATGGTGGCAAGAGATGGTTTATGGGCCATTTCCCACGCACAAAAGCTGTAACCAACCAACCTCTGTTTTGTTCACTGGTTGGCGAACGTTGGTGAGGCAGCGGTAATGACTAAAGTGGCGTAGTGACCACAAAACCTCCATCGGCGAGCGTGTCAACATGGTACTCAACTGAATTAAATAGAAGTAAAGTGATGTGAACTAAATTAAGTTCATTATATCCCCCAAAGAAACTAACTACAATACATTTTCGTCGGTCAAAAAAAGTTTGCAGCGATACAAAATCACGGAGTAGAAAAATGATATTGTTTTAAACGTTTTTTTTAAATAACTTTCCTTTACATGATTGGTAATTCTGCCTCTTTTTTCCATTGAAGGTCATTTAATTAAGATTTTTTGTCACAAGTAAAAATAATTCATAATAGTTTCTCTCTGATCAAAGCTAGAAACTACGAGCCTATTATATCGGTATGCTGACTCTCTTTTCTAAAATGCAAAATTGGCTTTTATTTTCAGTTTTGGATACTGTGATATTTTGATCAGAAACCATAACTTCCAATAAATAAATTTCAATTAGAAATTAAAACGACGAACGGAACGGGAACGGAAAAGTGAGTTCTTTACTACGCCCCAACCGGAATGTTAATAAAATAACGCGAGAGCGGAAATCTCACAGTGACGGTGAAGTGACGGTGTTTCACTCCATCGTTCTTAAGAACACGTCCCGCAAGCAAACACTGACGAGAGGTTCACCCGGATCGACGTATGATGATACGTACCAAAAATCCCCACAGTATATTTTCCTTTTATCAATAAAAGAGTTTTAATTGGAAAAATAAAAATGCACTGTCTGCAAATAAAAACAAAATATGAAAATACGCTAGTCCACACAGAATTTTTAATACGTAAGCGAAATTTTAAGTTAAACGTTGCCAATTACGGTAAAATTTAGTTCCACAAATCAATGTGTTTTGACTGTCATGTTTCCTTAATTTTAAAGGTTAAAATAAAATCTTAAACTATTCTATAATTCATTACACTCTACTTAATTGTACTGAAGTAAATTATTGAAATAATTAGCCAGGCCGACCAGGACTCGAATCCGTATTCTCGCTCATTTGCTCGGTTACCCCGAAGCTACAGAAATATCAATAATTTTAATGTGAACAATTAATATTTAAAATTAATTGTTTGGAGCCCTCGGGGTTATCGTGCAGTTTCAACATCACTGAAATGCTGCTATTACTACAAATATTGATACAGCACCGGGTTCACATCATGATTCACAATTAATGAACTATACATATTATTCGTTTGTACATTCTTGTCTTTAGGAATGACACGATGAGAAAACGTGTCATACAAATATTTTACATTGGTTCAACCATCTCTTAACAACCACTTATTTCTTAACTTCTCTATTTCTTTATTAACCTACTGAGGTATTTACATTTTTACTGATATTTTTACTAATTTTTAGATCAACTTATATATTTATTTACTTAGTTATTTGTTTATTTATTGAAGATCGTCGGGTGGCTCGTGAACAGTGTGCTAGCTTTCTGTGAGGCGGTTCCGGGTTCTATTCCTGGACGTGACAAAAATGAAACTGCAGCTTTATAACACAAATCGCCTTAGTTTATATACATGTGTAAGAAAAGAAAAAGCTCAGGCAGGCTAAGTAAGATAGTTATGGTGGTGGGAATAGGTCATGCTCGACAAATATCTCCTTCACTCAAGTGGTGGATAAAAAAATTAAAAACAGGGTCCAAGACTTGGAACATTGCTAGCTGCCAAAATCACCGATTAATCTGACCCTAAAGTCCCAAATACATAGTACGCATTTTGCTTATTTATATGGAGTTACGGAGTCTCAGTGGTAAGGGACTGGCTTCCTGACTCGAAGGACCGAGAATCCGGACACAGATTGGGATTTTATCTGGTGCTTCCCATTCAGGGAGGCTTTGAGGTCGACTCTGCTTCCTTTCCAAGTGAGTACCAGGATCTTTCCTGGGATAAAAGCGGCCGGAGTGTTATGCTCGCCACACAACCTCCTCCTCGTGCTGACTACGAAGAATAGGTGGAGCCCTACCTTCACCTCGCCCTTAGGCGACATCAGCCTGCATGCATTTACACAGGGGTAAAGATACCTCTCCGTAATTGCAGCAGTCCCGGGAATATTTACCGTAACTTATTTATTAAATACACTCGGTAGTTTCGGCAGACATATTGTGGAACTCCATTAATGTATTGTATGTCTACTATGAGTTAATAATTATTTGATTAATAAATAATGAAATAATATTGTTTGTGGAAGATTACTTATTTTCCTTCCGTTATACAATATTTATTAATTCACTTCTTTCCCTCCTCCTTTACTTTTATTGTAGCGCCTCCCGGCCCGGTGTGCATCGTGGCCGGCGCAAACGGAAGAGAGCCAGGTCGCGGACGCGGCGTCAGCGGCGGAGCGCCGACCGCACGCGCTCTCATTCCGGCGCTCGCCGCCATTAGCATACGGCCGCGGTCGGGCTGCGCGGGATAGCGAGCGAGCGATCGAGAGGTTTTTGCCGGCGCTAACGAGGGCTGCGGCGCAGGTGCAACAGGGGCGGGGCGGGGCGGGGAGGGGAGGGGAGGTGAAGGGCGGAGCGTGACGGGGAAGGGCGGGGCGGGGCGATCGAGCGAAAATATTTACGTGGCGGGCGGGGAGCGGAAAGCCTTCGTCCAAATGAGGGCTGTCCAAACGCTTCAGCTAAGATGTGAAAAACGAACAAATGACTCGTTGGGCTCATGAATCTAGAAGTGTGTGATTGTTCACAAAATACTTGGATCGATGGCTCGCTCCTGCCTGCCTGAAGATGATACACTAACGATAACAGCAATAACAATATTTACCATCGAGAGTTGACACCAACTAGGACGGGTTTAATATCACTATGTTTCGCGCAACGTAAATTCACTTTAGATATAAAAGTAGTTTGAAGTTTTGTCGCCGTGATATCTATGAAAAGTAGGATAAATATTAGCATTTACAAGTGTATCTGTGCGTATAATGAGCCAGCTAGCTAATAAAAAAACAACGTCGGTGTATAATATATGCAGTATATGTTATTTGAAGATAAAGCTTTATCGTTTTCCTTTCCTAGGGTAACTTTTCCCTTAATCACTTACAGCATTACCATTTGAATGAAATGAAAATTAATGTCGACAGAAAATTAGACATAGAGTTAATATGGATTCTGGGAAAATACTTCGTTGCTCAGAAGTTATTAAACATCTTTCCTCGCAACGCCTGGCTACCCAAAGCGCGTTGAGGCATGTGCAGAATGTGCAGGCAACGGCAGAGGCATGTGCACAATACGGTGCATACTCTAGTTACGCCCGTTGTAAATTATTGAATCAGATTGGAAGTGTAGCTTGTTTTCACAACAATCCGGCTAGAACGGATTTTCGTGTTTCGTGAGATTTTACACGTATGTCAGTTCATAAACGCATAAAGGTGTGATTTATTTATGCGCTCTCGACGTAATGTTTCACGCAGCAAAATATTTGTTGTTCTAGCGAGTTCAAACCTAATAAATACATTTTCGAAAATTCCTTTTCATTTAATATTAATTTGGAAACTTCCAATGTGAAGTTCGTTTATTTTCATTTTTCTACATACGTTTATTTGCATTTATAACGTGTTTTCTATAATCAAATAATGTTTTGTAGATAAATTTTGGTTATTGCCACATATATTTCTTCTTGCAAGTACGTAGTATAAAAACGTAATAATAAATAATTTGTTATTTTTTTACAAGAGTATTATTACAACCACTTCCTAATTTCATGTATTTTTTATGTGGATGATATATCGCAACAGAAACAATACTGTTTTTTCTGACCTGTGAACTTTTGTTGTGACGAGCCTACGAGCAACTTGACTGGAGCACGTATACAACTACTTCTACGGTGAAAGTTCCTTACCTGTAACAGAAAAAACACCATTACATTTATTATAATAGAAAATCGACAAAATGTAAAAAATATTATAAATTAATATTAACAATAAACAAAGGTAAACATTAAAATCGTTGCAAAGTTACAATGCTATTTAACCAATAATTATAGGAACAGAATACATGCTTAATAAAAACAAAATAAATTCTGGGTATTTATTTTCTTGCACTCGTTAAAGAACTATGACTCTTGAAACAAGAATTGCCATTTAACATGAACGCAACAATTCGAATAACGCGTTCGTAAAATAAGTATACCGCAAGACTACTTTGGATTGGAAAATGGTAGTTTGCTTATGTGTCAATTCAATGTTAATATTTTATGTATGCTCGATTTATTCCACAAATTTCTGACATATTTATTTAATACTTTTTTATTTATAACATTAAATTACCATGTTAAAAGTAAATTACTTCTGGTTCATGGATAAAAAATTAATTCCACTTCGAAAATAAAATTTACATTAACTAAATAATTAAAAAATAAAAATAAAGTACTCTGAATTACTAGCAAATAAAAACACTGCCGCTCCAATTACGTAATGGAGAAGAAATGCTAAAGGATTGTGCTGTGGGGGGCTAGCACGAATCTCTGCCAACGATTAACGTCGCATTTATTTTAATTGAATGTAAATACAAAGAGATTAAGCGCCTGTGTAATCCGCAGAGATTGTTTCCACAGGAAATTGGACATTTAAGTTTATCTAATGGTCCTTTCACTTTACAAACAGTTCCATGGACTGCGGAATATCTGAAACGAATTTCCGCATGCTTAGTAAAAAAGTCTCTCCAAATTTCTATTTTATGTTAGAAGTTCATTCATAGTTGAAATGCATTTTTACAAACTATATCCTCTTCGTAAAACCTTTCAATTTTGATAGATTATTTCTAATTCATCAGGTAAAAACTGTTAACTATATAATTTACGAAATTTATTACTGTATTTATTTGACAATACAGGAACTAATTAGTGTCAAGACAATTGTGCTTCCAAGTTGCTTCTAAATATTAGTGTATAATTTATTATTCTTTCAGCAAGTTCAGACCTATACACTATTTTAAACGAATGGTATTTATTACAAATGTATGCTCCGGAAGGTATTCTGTTTTCAAGCAAAAAAAACGTACTGTACAGTGACAGAAGACGAATAGCAATCATACAAAGATGGCAACACGTTCTCCTTTTTCTTGAGGAGCAGGCGCTGCACACAACTATTGTGAAAGAAACTTGACCAGAGAAGAATGTTGCTGCGGGACTTCAAATGTCGTCGCTTAGGGAGGCGGTTTCTCTGCTGAGTGCACTGTTGCCTTTCGTCATACGTATTTTATGTCAACTCACCGAAGTCAAGATCAGAATCGTGCACGCAAGCAAAGGAATGTGAGGCGACTCTTACGACAGTCAGTTCGCCAAGAAACAGTATTGACTCTGCACAGAATGATTTCCAAGCAGTTTTTCAGAGAAATGCCTGGTTCACATGAACGTAAGTAATAGGTTTAGGCACTATTAAATTCGTTTCATTTTTTCATCACTCCATCTTTGTAACAAGTGTAAATACATCGACATTTCTGATATTAACATTTCATTTCTACCTACCCTCAATGTCCCGAGGTAAAATAAATTCACTTCATTAAAAATTAAGTAATTATTTTATATGCTTCTAAATATTTTTCAAATTAAAAACTAAATGGGATATGCGCTAATTGAAAATTTACTTACTGCTTGATATTAATAAAATAATTAATATTAAATTATTTAGAGTGTCTACGATTTATCAACCCCTTCTCTTGCTCGTTTTCAGCATAGTATTAAAAAAGTGATTGTATTTTGTTCAAATCTCTCCACAATAACATTTTATCATGTATTTAAACGTTATTAGTAATGTTAATACGAATCCATAAATCAATTCATACGTCAAAATAATTGAACACAAAACATGTGGGAAGAAAGAAGATATTTTAAAATCATTGTCAGTTGTATTTGCATAAAAATCAGTAAAACACATCGAGACTGATGTAACACATTAATTCACTACTCGTTTATTGAGCTACGATTCTGGCATATTTCTATCCATACAATATACACTACTATCATTTCTTGGAAGTATTACAAAGAAATTATCATGTAGCATATGAAGTTGGCATTGAAATTAATTCAAGACATAGGCACGGACGGAAGGGGTCTGGTCACACTGGAGGCGTTGGTGCGTGGGATAGCATACAATGGAGACGTTCTCCGAGGCCAAGTGTATTAAATTTGATTTCATTTCAATCCGTGACAACTATATCTGTATTTTCTCAAGGGCTTCAATTGTTAAATACGATTTTCACAGATTTAGAAATTAAGGGAATATGAAAAACAAACAATTGGATGTTTGTTTTTTGTTTTTCGTCTCCAACCAGTTTCTTTACCGACCACGAATTTGAACTAAAGAAGTACTAGCTTTTTCGAATTTTTTTTTTTTTGAGAATCAGGAACCGATTTTTAGAGATAAAAGTCGCCGTGCCTTTGGTAGTCTGTTTGGAGGTCGTTTTTTATCCCTTTTTTTCGATGACATATTACAGAACCTTCTCGTGAACTAAGATAGACATATATGACAAACCCACCACATTATTTGCAGAATTAATCACAACCAACATCGCCATCTTATAAACCACATTCTCTACTACTAACACGGCAAAATCATCTCCATCAAGTGAAGCATAGCCAGTGTAGCGTCTCTACCGTCAGCATCTTTCCCAGTGCAGCATGCTTCTCTATCTTGTCGTTGACAGATTGTTTAACACACAATAGGCTTTGGGGGTGCGGCCGTCAGGTGGGCGAGCGGGGAGGGACGGAGGGTGGGGAAGAGCGTGACCGGGGCGGGGTGAGGCGGGGTGGAGCCTGGTGGGGCGGCGTAGGACGGGTGGACGCAGGGTGGGGCGGGGTGAGGCGGTCTGGGGCGGGGCGGGGTGGGGCGGGGCGGGGCAGGAAGGAGTGGGGTGGGAGGGGTGGGGTGAAGCGGGGAGGAAGGGGGATGGGTGGGGCGAGGAAGAGGGGGAGGAGGGGGCGGAGCGGGGAGGAGCGGGGAGGAACGGGGAGGGTGGGGGAGGGGCGGAGGAGGGGGAGGAGCGGGGAGGAACGGGGAGGGTGGGGGAGGGGCGGAGGAAGGCGGGGTGCGAGGAGGGCAGATAGAGGCGAGGCGAGGCGGGGCTGGCGGGTGACTCTTTGCGGTTGCGGAGATGATCAATTTGGAGTATCGCCACGCCTAGGCAAAGGAGGCTACGCCTAGAACTTAGAGACTGCAGATGACTGACACAGCCCAGCGTCCATCTGAGCCTTTTCAGAGAGTGCCTTCCGGAATCGCAACTTTTCTTAGCAGGCCACCAGCATTACCACTCCTGGAAACAAAGGTGCCCTAACTGCAGTCACCACTTCCACCACTATAAACGTCATTATAAGCATCACACCCATCATCAATCACAGCAGCCATCCCAATAGAAACCATCACCCACCGCTCAACGTGACTCACAATATCGCCACCACCAGCGCAGTCACCGTCGTCATCACTGTCACTGCCACCGTTAACATCAACTTTACCACCATCTCCACCACTACCACCAACTCAAACTCCACCACCATCAGAACCACCATCGCTGGCGCTACCGCCATCGCAACTGCACTTCCCACCGCCATCACATTCGTTACTCGTCACCACCACAGCTATTCATATCCGGCATTATCACGTCCACCCACCGCCAAAAATCCCTCCTACATCACTGATACCAACATCACCACATCTGAAACAACCGTCCCTTCGACACAAGTGCCGCGGACGTCGCTGCAACAGTCGCACAGTCTTGTAAAAGGCGAGTCGGCGAGGTGCGGCGCGGTAAGAGTATTTGAGCAGGAAGCGCGGTTCTCAGCTGCCGCGACTGGCGTCGCGCCTTCGCTCACGGGGAATAGGAAGCGAGCTGCGCAAGGGCTCAGTACAATCTGACGGAGTTCTGACTGGAGATTGATGGTTCCAGACGAATTATTTCTGCTCGATACGTAGATAATGGATTGTTGAATTGACATGGAGTGAAACAGTTTCGTAATTAAATGTAACTCGTCTCCTTAAATTGATTCATGTAAAATATGCAAAAATATTATGTAAATATATTACAATACATAACATATTTGTGTATTTTAATATATTAACATATAATAAACTAACCTATTATTATTTTTAAAATAGATTTCTTACGAGTTTTATCTGATTTAAACCTCTATTAACACTATTTGTGGTTTCACATTCTTACACAGAACTGTAGTACATTGGGATAACACATAATCCGAGTTAAATGAGGGTAGGGTTCATTGCAGAATTTAAGAAAACGTGCACAGAATACTCTTCTCCCCACAGTAGGTCACACAGGGTTTTGAACAGTTTTCGGGGCTAATGAAATAAATACATAAATTATTGAACTTCGCACAGGGAACCTGAAATACCGCACTCGTTCCTGCCTGATGAAAGTCCCACAAGCGAGTTCAGGCGCGTTCCGCACCGCTGCCTCTCAGCCTGCATCCCCTGCAGAGGAAGGTCGCCGGGGGCTCAGGCAGGCTCAAGTTGCGGGCGGAGTGTAATGGAGAATTCGCCACAAATTTAGAGGACAAGGCCTTAATGGAGTCCACGGGCAACGTCAACACGGCCTTCGATGGAGCCTTACTCCGGCGCCGTCACCACCGCCGTCGCCATCGGAAGGCGTTGGCCTCCGTTCAACAAAATTTCATTGCTACAGCTTTGGTTTTGATTACGAAAATAGGTTAGATCAACAAAATAGGGTAGATCGCATTAATTATCAGTGCTAATACTATGTTTGAAAATTTATTTCTTAAATTGAAATTGGTATTTATTATTTGAGTCCAAAATTCACTTGGAAGGACTCCAAAACAGTGTAGTTGATTGTTTATTACATTAATAAATAACTGAAGGACGATATAAATTAATTGATCTATGCATCTAAGTAAAAGTTAAGTATATCATTTTTTGAAATAATAATATATTTATATACTTTGATCAAATTTAGAATTATTGAAGGTTGGAATCGTGCGTATGAGTTTATCTTGAAATTACGAAATGATAGACAAAGGCAAGTCATCATTGTATCTGATAACAATTTCATTAATGTGAAGTATAATTTAACTCTACTTGACATTAAAACTCCATCAGTGTTATGGCTCTAGATTAAATTATATGATTCATCCACTTCTGTGGCGTAGTGGTATGAGTGATGGCAAGTTAACTCTGAGAATATGAGTTCGGATGTGGGAGCGGAAAAAAATTGCTGTTTCAAAACACTTTTGCAGGTTTATGTAGTACAATATAGCGGATTAGTTAGAAATAATGCGAGAAAGTATGTGCTCTTGCAGCGACAGTAGTTTGCTTTTGCAAGGCTAGAGTAGTCGTCAATGGGTGCATGGGCCTCTGAGATAGCGGTTTCCAAGATGAAATCGCTGTCTCGGAGGATAGGCGCGCCTCATCTGCCCCCGTAACTTAGTTACGCGCAAGTTGGCGAGTCGGCGGCTTCTGCGGCGACCTCGGCCGACCGCCGCGCTGCGCAAAATGGCGCCGCTAAGATCTCGGTAACCGGACACGCCACTCCAGACGACCTTCACTTACGGCACTCCGCGGACGACCTTCGCTTACGGTATTTACGAAATCGAATGGCGATATGGTAGGCAGGAAGGAAGTAATGGATCTCGGTACCTTCCGGATAAGAAGGCCGTTGCGATGGTTTCCTCAGTTACTCTTATTGAACCTACAATGCAACGATAACAAATCTTTGCTTGGTTGTGCAACTGACATAACATCATCACTATTTTTCGATCTCTTGAAAAAAAAAGAGTTTTATTTTTGTCATGTAGTAGTAGAAATATTTATATTTTATAAACTCTTTAATTAAAAATTACGTTTTTATGAAAGAGATAAAACGTCAGAGACTAAAATCAATTAGAGGATTTTAAAATTTTACCTAAACATCTTTTAAATTTATTTTTGTAGCATAATTATTTAACAAATAGTTCAATTATTATGCGAATGAAACTACAATAATACTCCAACATCTTCTCACAGAGAAAATATTTTTCTAGTGTTCTTAACAAAACATAAAATTTCTCGGTATCTCATCTCAATATGTTTTAATGATTTCAGTTTTTAAATGAATTTGTTTGATTGCTAAAACGGAATGTAAAGTGTTGATAATTAATAAGCATTTAGGAAAAGGAGCGTAAGTCAATGTACAGAAGGCAGAGAGACGAGAAGAAATTAACTCGGTGACTCAATACGAAATACAATATTACATTGGCAAATCCATTCCGCCAATTCACTTCTCTCCAGGCGTACTGGCCTGACCGGTCATACGACGTGCTACCCACCAAGCACAAGGAAAAGTCCACGCAGCGATCGCAATCACAGTGGAGAGACCTGCTTGGACGACTGCTCCGTTTAGGTGGCCGCAACGCCGCAGCGCGTTCGGAAAAACACGAAGGCAAAACAACAAACGACGACTCAAGGGGCGGCAACGGCGGCGGCGGCGGCGCAGCCGAGCGCAGCAGCGGACACGGAGGGGGAAGTGGATGAAGAATCGTCGATGACGAAGGCGATTGTTTGTATAGTTACTGTTGTTGCTGGTCGTGGTGGTACTGGCAAGTGTGGTGTTGGTGATGCTGTCGGTGATAGTGCTGTTGTCGGCCACGGAGGAGTCGGTGACGGGGGTGAAGGTGACGTGGGCAGTGGCAAAGTGGAGGTGGAGGTGAAAGTGATCATGAGTGTGGTAATGCTAACGTTGTATGTGATTGTTGGGCGTGGTGATTGTGCCATTGCATGTGGCAATGACAGTGGTAGTGGTAGTCCTAGTGTTAGGGCCAGAGGTAGTGTAGGGGTAGTGGTAGTTTCAGAGCTAGTTGTAGGGTTAGTGATAGCAGTGGCGACTGCGGTAGCGGCGGCAACAATGGTGACGTTAGTGAGGCTGGTGACGTAGGGAAATATAGGAGAAACGGCTATGACTGCGGTATCTGCCAGCGGATGTCACGGTGACGGTGGGGGAGACGGCGGCAGCGGCGATCGGGAAAAACGTGGCCCCGGCGGCCGGTTTGCAACGGCGCGCTGGCACAGGCGGGCAGGCGCAAGGCCGTCTGAAGGAAGCCCGGAGTCGTCGCGGCGAGTGCCCAGAGGTGGGGCCAAGACTTCGGGCGAGGCGCCTCGCCACTGGACCTGCGGCGCGGACTGCATGCGTTGCCTTTTGAAGCAAACACGCGAGTGGAGCACAGAATGTGTACCACTAGGCATGGACATCACAGCAACACTTCAGCTAAATCCATTATGCATAATATAAACCAAATAATACTGTACGTGTAAAAGCTTGAGCAGTATGCGATCGCATCTGCCTTAACCAGGGCGGCAAACCCATGAATCCTATGTTACATCTTTATCTTATGTCACTTATGTCACAAAACTGTGTTGACTTTCGTAAATATCAATTATCATCCTTCAGTAAATAAGGTACTTTATGAGTTTGCATTCATGTGAGAAAAAAAGCAGGAATTAAAGAACATGAAAGTAATTGTTACTTGAAATAAATGAATCTTGAAACAAACTACCTGAAATAAACGTTTATAAAAATATTTTCTTTTGTAAATCAAAACACATAATTCAAAAATAGAAAAGCTTACTTCCTTTTGGTCACCTAAGCCATAGTTGGCATACGAATTATATCCTTCTCCAAATTTTTGCTACATTCTTGTCTAAATTTTTTTTGAATACTCAGTTTATCCTTGTCTAACATCGCCTAGAATTAAAACATTTATAACCCTCACCAATCGTGATTTCATTTAATCCATTGTTAATAGTTTAACATGTTAAAAGATTATGTTTCGAATTTTAGCCTCCCGTCAGGATAAAGACAATAGAAATTTACTGACTCTGAAATACCTTTTTAAATTTTATCACTAAGTTTTCTTACTTGACTAAAATTTAAGGTTAATAGTAATTTCAATGCTTTTGTAGGTTGAGGAATCTAATGAGTGTACTATCTTCAGATTTTGAGTTGGGAAAGTGAGGGCTAAAGTTTGTTCCCCAAACAACAAACTTTGAAAGGTTTAATTGATTAAACTATTAAAGAAGAGACGAAGGAAGAGAAAATTAGACAAACATTTGAACGCAGAAAACAAACAAAGAATCACTATTTTTAATGAATACGGCACTTCAAATAAAAGTTACTTAAGTGCTTTAATTATCTCCAGTCAGTTTCAATAAGGCATGATGATTTTCTTCTGGTATACATAAGGAAGACGCGTTAGTAACTAGTGTTTAGAAAATGTGGTACTATAATGGAGTGAGTTTAATAAATAAATGACCATCACAAAAACCTAGTTGATGACCGTCTTTTAAAGGCAATCGTGCATAACCACAAATCCCAACCCATTAAATCTTCTAGTCACCAAAACGTCTTCGGGAATATAGGATCTTTCTTCGTGCGCCGGCTGAACTATTGCGCAAGAACAAAGGCAAACATTGACTGATCTCCCTAATAGAATTCCTGTCGGCTCTCGAGGGGCTCCAAGTAAACTCGGCCGCTCGCATCCACGCCTGGCACAGTGGGACGAAATTACACGGCGAAGGCGCCCGTCATGTTTACTGTGATTTCGATGAAAATATTTAAGGAAACCACATATTTTCCTTGATGGGGGCGTTTGAAACCATTAAATTTGTCCCATTCATAGTTATTAACGTCATTAAGCTGATGTAGAGCAAATAACGGATGTAGTTGAAGATTGGAAATCGAGGCAATAATCGACGTTTATTACTACCCGAGTCCTTAATTTGTATTATCGGCCGTGTGTCGCTCAATACCTTCTTAAAACCACCTTATTATAATAAAAAATCATATAATTAAGAAAAAATGTTGCCGTAAGCAAGAACTCGTACACCATCTTTAGCTACATATCATTTGTTTCGTTTGTTCTTAACGTACGTCGGACAGTTCAATTTCTCAACGGACACCGGATATTAAGAGTGGATTTTTGTTCATCTGTCTAGTTGCACATAATAAGAGAGCAGTAGCATAACAACAATACTTTAAACGTATAGTTACAGTATTTTCGTCGTGTCCAATCCCGCCAAAAAATATAAAAATGTTTACATAACCGAATGTTTAAACTTTAAAGTTTAAAATTATTAATGTACACAAAAGTATTAGTGTATACTTGTTCTATAATCATCATTATCAATTTCAGGAATTAAGGCAAAAGCCTTTTACTGAGGATTCTAACGACATGCGCGTTAACCACTGGTTACTTTTATTTCGCAGTACCACATGAGGCGGGGCAGGCTGTCTCCACATTTCCTGACCACGAACTAAGATACAATTTCGACCAGAAATATTCCGTTCAAAGAGACGTTGCAGGTTTGAGGTTCTCTTGTATGTCTTAAATGCACGACATGGGTCACCCTGCTGTACTTCCTTTCCAAAGAAGCGGTGTAAGATATTTCTGCTCTCGAAAACACTTCTGCTTCGACCGGGTTTGCAATCACGATCATCGACATTGCAGCTCAAAACACACTACCCAACCGAAGCCGCTCTTTAGCAAATATCACACCTACTTTTTTTATATTAAAGGTGTATACTTATAATTTTTTTGATAACCGTCGGCACTTGCTCTGAGCTGTGGGCCGGATTGGGCGCAGTGTGCGCGGGGCGGCGGGGCGGGCGCGCACGTGGCGCGCCGGGGGCGGCGGGAGGCGGGCGAGTCAACAACGCCTAACTTCTTCGACGCGCGTCACCGGCGACGGCAGCGGCTGAGCGCGGATGTTTGCCCCCGCGGGCGGGGCGAGATGGATCGGCGGCCCAGCAGGGCACGGCGGCGCCGCACGCCCCAACGCCCGCTGGGAGCGAGGGAGAGAGACGATGTGAGAGAGGGAGAGGGGAGAGAGGAGAGAAGAGAATTCGGAGAAGAGAAATTACGGATGAAAGATTGGGGGAAGTGTGAAGGAAGAGAGGAGAGACATGGAGAGGGGAGAGAGAGAGAGGGAGAGAGAAGAGAAAGGGAGAGAGAGGAGAGACGGAGAGAATAGATAAGGGGATACAGGGAGAGAGAGAAGAGAAAAAAGCAGAAAAGGTAAGGAGAGGGAGAGAGGAGATAGAGATAGATAGAAAAAGAGATGGAAGACAAGAGGGAAAGAGGGATAGCAGCCAAGGCGAGAAAGAAGAGAGAGGAGGAATGGAAGAGAACAATGACTCAGAAAATAAGCGAGAAATAGAGGGGCAGACGAAGACACAGAACGGAAGACATGAAAAAATAGAGGAAGTCAGAAGGAAAGACAGCGAGAGGTAGAAAGTGACAAGATATCGGTGTCGACGACGATGCCTGTTCATGGCTTACGATTACGATAAAGAATAGCATTACGATAACGTCAGTTTTATATGAATGCGCATCTGGTAATAATTATTCTTGGGGTAATTATCTCTGACTCTCTAGATTACTCTGAAAACTGTTACATTTACTTAAACGATGACGCTGGTGATTTCAGTGCTTAAGATTCTAGCACGTTAGTAACAGACTTAAGCAAGTTTGCGTGTAACTATTGGTAACATTGGATGTAGTGCCGGTGAGGGCAACGAGTGGGTCAAGGAAGCAAGCGCTTGAGAGGAAATTTCAAGAATTGCTCATCCGTTTTCTATTTCTATTAAATTATTTTGTCAGAATCAAATAGTTGAAATATAACAAACATACGCAATGAAGTTGATAAAAAGCACAGTGAGGTGATGCCTCAGGAAAAATATTTGGTGTTTTCGAAACTATACGCATATAACAGTGGATTCTAATGGTATTTACAATAGTTACGAGACCAGTTTTGGGGATGGAGGTAGTAATAGTGGTTCTCCTACACCGACGTCGTCGTGAAGGTGGTATTACGTTTTTTAGAACATTTTGTCGAGTTTACATTATCCAACACATTTCAGAGGATTCTGTTTTACGCACCCGAATTTACTATTCGTCAATTTTCATTTGGATTACTTCAATAAACACGTAACAATATATTTAATAAATTATTTGATTAGATCCCTTCAAAGACCAAACGCAGTTTATTTGTACTCGGTCCTCTCTGCAGGTGAATACGAAAAGAGACTTCCCCCTCTCAACCTCATTTTTCAGGAGAACGGGGACTTATCCTGAGCGGAGCCTTTCGTATCGCATTCAAAGACAAAGTTTTACGAGTATCTTATTTACCGACTCTCTTGTGAACTAACTTGAAGAAACTTATACCCGTAGAAAAACATGCGTAGTTTCTGAACATATTTCTTCACGCTTCAAAAATGACGAGGCCCGCTCGGTTAGTCAAGGTCGCTAGGACTGAAGAAACGTAGCTGCCTGAAGGGACGCGGATTCGAATCCCTCCTGAGGCATGGATGTTTGTGTGTGTCCGCTTACTAGTTCCTCTACCCCAATATTACTTACAGTGGTTACTATATGACATTCGTAGATGAAAAGCTAACTTAAATAAATTTAAAAAAAATGACGAGCTTTAGATGCGACACTTTTCTTATACAATGACGATATTTTTGGTAGCTCCGGGAGTAATCATAGTCCTTCTGTGGACAAGACAACAGAGAAAACTCTGCGAAGGAGGCAGCGGCGCTGCAGGTGCAACGACATGGCGAAAATTGATTGGCGGAAGTGATTAAGAGAGTCTGGGGCGGCGAAACCGACTTGGCGACAGTGATGAAGCAGGCGATGAAATCCGTCGCAGGCGTAAAAAGGGAGGCTAAAAGAAACGCCTCGTCGCGAGGAAGAGCAGGTGAAGGAGGTAATGGAGACGATGGCGTCGTAAGTGGCGGTAGGTGATGAGCCATGACACTGTCGATGCTCACGTTTAATCTAAGCGACTCCTCATCGAAAGTGCATTTTCCAGGCGAAACAACACGATCCCTACAAGACCTTTCTCTCGTGGTAATGGGTTATGCGTCTATCGAAATATTCAAACTTGGAATGCTTCCGTAAGTAATAGGATATCGAATAAAAATGTCTTAGATTGACTAAATTGTCTTGAACTTTTATTTAAGGTCATCTTTAATTTGCTATACATTTCTTTTAATTTTAATTTAAAAACTTAAAAAATCACTAATTTGCTTGGCATATGTTTACACAACACTTTTTAAACAACACACAATTGTCCACAATCGAGCTTATTGAAAGCACTTTCACAATGAATATTATTATTAATGAATATGTAGTAATTAAACGTTTTTTGGAGAACATTACAGCAGCAGGTATTATTTCCAAAAATTTCAACGCTTATGCTCCAAGTCTTGAAGTAATTGTCTTATTTCGGCCCACAATTACTCCTGAGGGAAATTTGCATAGCTTAAACAACAAACACTGGAGCCTCTTCATCGCCTTAAACACTTTTCGTTTCAGCGTCTAGGGGTCACAAAGGATGAATTAAACTCCAGCGGAGGATTACTAATTTCCGCCGCTGCGAACGCTGCCGACCGGGCGAGGCTACTCCCGGTTCCCCTTCCGCCTCCCCCGCCCACCCCTGCGCGCAAAGGAACGCGCTCCCACGCGCCCGCTCGGCGCGGCGCCCGCCTCTCAAGCCCGTCGTCCGGGTTGCCTATCCGACTGGCAGGCGCGTCGTCTCCGCAGACAAGGAAGAGGTCTAGCATTAAGCTGTACCTTTCTATGAGAAAGGCGGATTCCCTCACCCTTCGTTAACAATTGAAAGCCCTGCCTTCTGGAGTGCGATACAAATAACATATTTTGCAATACTATAAGAAATTTATTAATTTTAAATTAAGATTTGTATTAATGCGTGAGTACAGTAATAGTTTAATGGCACGAACATTAAAATACACATTTGCGACAGCAAATAGTGAGGTGTCGTTAGTAGGAATGAAAATGAAAACTTTCAATGCCAAAGAATTAGTCGTCAAATCAATATTTAAAGAATTAATTGATCGCATTTCTTCTCTATATTAGTGTATGTAGTCAATGAAACCCATGTTAATTTCAATGCTGTTGTCACATACTAAAGCGTCTAGACCGTTGTTCTCGGTGATAATTAACTTTCAAGAAACTTATGAATACATTTAAGATTATTAAGATATTTAATACATAAGTCTTAGAAAAATGAAGAGGGGCAGTTACAGAGCTTCACATTTGCAGACCGGCTTGTGTGAACTGTTAATCTTTAAGTATTTTTTCAGAATCGAGTTCAGAAAATGAGTATTGAAGTTTATTAATAATTTTGAAAAATTTTAATATCGGCTCAAAAAACAGCTTATTATTAAAATGTGTATTCTTCAATCATTGATGCTTACGATTTATTAATATATCGTTGCCATCTCTTGAAACCACCCTCTGACCTCAATTTGAACGTCTCCACTTTCCAGGCACCGACGCTGGCTCCCTCTCCCGCAAACACAGCGCGAGGTCCTCCCCCTTCCTCGAGAACAAGCGCCGCTCGGCTCCGTTCCGCACCGCCGCGTCGCGTCGCGTTCCGTAAATAGACGCTCTTTTAACGCGCAGCCAACAAATATCGTCTACATTAATGTACCCGCAGTTCCCTCGGCGAACAAGCCCGGCCGAGTAAACGGCCCGCCTAGGAACTGTCTGCGCTCGACGCAGGGAGCGCTGCAGTCGTGTTGCGGCCAGAGGCGTTCCGCTAGACGACGTCTAAATACGGGCGTTATTCAGCCTTACTACGAGCACGAGGGAAGCTCATCATTAAGACTGTGCAAACTGGAGACAATGTAAGCATGAATGTTGGCTACAACGGTAATAGTGGGCTATCAGAGTACTCGAAAAGTCGTGCCCACTAGAATGTGGTACCAGATGTTTGTAATACTTATTACAACCACGGAAATGCGTAATGAAATTTTGGAATATTTATTTACTTTTAAGCATGTAAATATTTAAAATGGGTATTATTAAAGGTAGAACGTGTTGATATTTTTATAGTTCTTCAATTCTGATATAATGAAGCAATTCATGTTTTGACCATGAGAAAATATTAGTGATATGGACAATTAGTGAACTTTCATTTTTTAAAAGTCATTCAAAATACCGATAACCCGTTAATGACAACACATCCATGTAGAAATAAAATGTATCAAAATAATAGTAAGAAAGTAGCTTTGATATATGTAGTTTTGGTTTACAATTAATGTCCTCGTTATACTTGAAAAGAGAAACCAAAAGTATTACGTCCTATCGAAGTAAAGTTGCTGATATTTGTATTCTACAACAGAGACGCGATTTAGATACGTCTCGTTTTAAGGAATAATTGCAACCTCTTCATTCTCGTTTCGAAACAAAACCCGCTTTACCGTAAAGGCACGAGAAGCAACCTCTTTCGAAACTCGTCTGTGAGAAACGCGAAATTAATCCCAGACCTCTGAGCGAAGAGGTTTCATCACTTCTTGCAACCCAATTCGTACATTCCAACGTCCGATCTTTAATGCAACGTCCACGTGATGTAGTAATAATCTCCTTTTATGCTCAGTAATTATAGGTAACAGATCAGGTGCAATTATGGTAGATTTCTACAAAACACTTGTTCGAAAATAATCTTGCACGAAACCGTTCAACATATTCGTTTTTATAATTTATATGACGATGTCCATAACAACACCCAACATTTTCACTCCTCATGTGTTTTATTTCAATTTTACAGTAAAAAAGTACTGTGTGTATCGATACCTACATCCGCTATGATATAACTATTTTTAAGTGTATTTCCATGTTATAATATTTCAGATATATATAATCGGATCAAAAGAAAATCAAACTCAATAAATATTAATTAGAGTACAAATTTGTAGTTTTATGTTCATATCAAAGACTGATAGACTCTAACAATGTGCGTTGACTGCTAAGTGATACAAATCAAAGAGACCATTGAATACAGATTGAATTAAAACGCAAAAAAATTTCAAAATTTATTGCGAGATAAGCAGATTTTTTCTTAATACTCATATTGCATACATTTCATTAGACACATCGCAAAAGAGAAAATTCTATTCCCAAAGCACATCAAGTTTTTCGTATTTATCCAAAAAAGTGTTCTAAAGGAAATATTGATTTTAATTATAGACTTCATCGTATAAAATGTAATGGTTTGAAACTACCTAAAGAGAATGTAATGGTACAAGAGTTTCGAAACACCAAATCTAAGTTTTCTCGAAACTGAAAGGAGAGGTGACCATTAATTTGTTACGACTATCCCAAAAAAAATTAAATATATGGGAATATATCACAACGTCCATTTTTCTTTCATCCCACAATGTAACTGTATATGTCCTTGTGACCATTGTGTTCATGAAAATGTGTTTGTTTGTTTGGAGGGGTTGGATCATCACAGATGTATGGAATCTTAGTTTCCCATGCAGAGATACTCGTACATGGTGGTTGATACACTTGTATTAATACAGAGTAGTGATCAGAGCAGTTTAATATTTTGAAGGATTTCCGGCATACGAAAAATCAACCACACAACTTGGTTGAACGTGATAGTTATTATCGCTTTCTCTTTCTAATCGTGCAAGATGTTTGGCTCTGGTCATTTGGGCGTCGAGTCCCAATCGACTTACTGATGTGCACCACGAACAGATGAGAGAATACAACTAGTGGTGATACGAAATGGCACAGACTTTCCCAAATTAGTTTTCTATTTCCTTTGGTATGGGCTAGCTATTTTGTCTTGCTATGTACTCTTGCCAGCTGCCATTTATCGACGCCCATACATTTTTTTGAAATTTTCTCAACTTTTCGGTTTTCTAATAGTAGAACCGAAATATTATTTTAAGAATATTAGAAAACAGTAAACCCTCGTTCTAAATGGCAATTTTCATTGAAAGATATGGAGCCGTTTTTAAGAAAATGGCGTGTAAGCTCTACCGGAAATGCGAAATCTGAAGCTTTTTCACAGAAAACCATTGAGTTTCTGAAAAATTCCATTAAAAGGCATTTGAAGCACATTAACTCATAAATGCAATAGTGTTAACCAATTGCTGTAAGTGTGCATGTTAACAGTGTAAGGGAGCTTTAAAAAATTACATTTATGTCATTTTTGAAAAAAATACCTCGAAATGAACTTAACCTCATATTAAAGAATACAATTTGCACTATATTTTCGAAAAGTTTCAAGGAAAAATTTGGAGTCATTTTTGAGAAAATGGGGTTTGAGGGTTTCTGAAAATGCGACATTTTGTCCTAGTTTTGACACAAAATGGTTGAATTTTCGAAAAGCATTGCCTGCCATCTTTTAAAACGCATGTGCTCATAAATATAATAATGTGAGAAAAATGCTGCTAATACAAATATTAACGACGTGAGAGAAGTAAAATAATACAATTTTGTAATTTTTGAAAAAAAAAAAAAATAATAGAGAAATATCAGACCCCAAAACGTGTGTTTCCGTTGAAATCTCGAAATCGATTTTCCGCCGCATAACTTTCCCTATACTACTATATTACTCCGCTTTTCCCTATACTGCATATATACGTTTCTATTCGACAAAGTAAAAAGGTATTTGAGCAGTAATTATTCTACCAACATTACCCTCGTCATGTAACGACATCCTGGAAATTTTCCTTCTACTCGCCCAGTTTGTCAACCTACTTGGAAATAATCCAAAGTTTCATCAGGGGACCAAATGTAACAAACACAGTTATGTAAGTAACCGGAATCGTTAATGAATTCATCGGAAATGAGCGTGACAAACAAAGAAAATGCGCCGGAGTACAGTGGCGCTCTAATGAGCGACATCTCGAAATATTGCACATCGAGCATGAAGCATGTCTCATTCTCGAAATAAACCCACAGTAAACGTGTCTAGAGAAACAGAGAGACAGGCATACGAAGGAATTACAAGCAGCATAAAGATTTAAGAATCAGACATATGCAGACTAAACAGACAAGTCTGAAAAATATACAATGATAAAGAGGCAATCAAATATATGAACAAAAAGTTACAAGAATATGGAGGGTTAGAACCGAAGAATAAAGAAGTAAAGTAACAAAAAATCTTCACTGAAGAACAATACAAATCTTCGAGAGAATAAAGGAACTTTAAAAGGCGGTTTTCAATCAATGAAGGTTAGCGAGTATTAAGTAAGTACGATACAAAGGTTCTTTAGGAAAGAGAGTAAAAAGCAAAGGTAAACGAGAAATATATCCCATAAGGAAAGGAAGAACAGCAAACAATACCAATGAGCCTGCGATTGGTAGAGCGAAAGCAGAATGAATGACGATAGACATGTATCTTAATTATGGTGTCCGTTCCTCGTGTTGTAGCCTTCCCTGGAATGGATTAGTGATTATGATTTATATGAATCATGGAGCAGTGATGGAATGAAGAGCAGGGGAAACGGACGACTCTCGGAAAAAAACATGCCGCGATCACCATTTATCAAGAACAAATTCCACCAGGATTTGAACCCTGGTACCCGCAGTTGGAAAGGTGGGCTATCTGACCCTCACTACTGGTCCCTCATCGACGGGCAGAGCGAGAGAACCGCCCAGGTGGAGACCACCGCACCGCCGGAAAAACGCACGTCCGTCCTAAATCCCAGCTCCATCGCTGTCCCCACGCATTGTGTGTGTGCGGGACGCGCGTGCTGTGCGTGTTCTGGGAGCACGCGGAGGAAACAAATCCGCCAACGCGACGCCCCCGCGCCGCTTTCGGGAGTGACAACACTGGCGTGCATCCTCGTTGTCCACAAGGCCGCTGTCGCCACTGCCTCCGCGGCTACTCACCCGCGCCCCCTCCGCTGCGAATGCTAATGTTCACTTTTTTAACATATTTATTTACTGACTGGTCAACCGTACAGATTTTGCAGAGCTTTGTATAACATATAATACATTTTCAATGTTGTGATTTGAATTTGATTAAAACAGGGGGGTTTGTATTAGTAAAATGATTTGCATTTGTGTTCTAGAATTTTAATCAGCGTGCTAAGCATCTAAAGTGGACGTAGGACATCTTGGGTATACTGAATGAATTTTTATGATTTTTTCCTCAGCGACTTAGTGTGAAATTTTGGCACAATCCGCTGTTTTAACACTTCATATTTTTTTGATAACCTTTCGATCTGATTATTAACGGAGGTTTCTGTTTGGAGTTCGTTTCTAATTGTTTATTTGAATCGAGCCAAGGGGCTCTTATGACATTACTTAAAAATTGCTAATGCTAACTACAACTGTATTTGCTTCTCTATGCCTATACCTTCTCTCCTGCCCAATCACTACTGTTTGCTTGTTCTTTTCCATCACGCACACGTGAACTTGCTTAACAGTGGAGGTTGGTAATAAACCAATGGCACCTTTGCAAATAAATAGTTTGTGGGCATATACATAAGTTTATACAAGTTTTATGCAAGCTTTTCCTTTTTCCCTACTAACAAGAGTTGGATCATGTGGAATGTTTGACTTTTATAATGAAAGTTTAGTTTATATGTCAATGAAATGAAATTCCAAGTTCACATGTTTTCGATTATTACTTCTTTTTTGAGCTTAGTGTCAACTTCAGCTCATTGAGATCTCTCGTTCTCGGTAACATCTGGAATGGCTTTCGCAATCTCAACACAGCCTAGCACACCATATAAATCCTCCTTCAGCCAAACCGCCGCTATTCCATCACTCTCACCGCTCCCTTCCCCGCACACCTTCTCCACCCTCGCCCGAACTCCACGCGAGGGCTGTAGACTCCGCACACCGAGCACTGCAGCCACCGCCGCCGCCACCACATCGCAGTTGCGGAGAACGTTCGGGATCCGTGCGCCCCCTGCCTCCGCGCACGCCCCCACCGCCGCCGCCGCCGCCGCCGCCGCCGCCGCCGCCGCCAGGTGAAAGCGAGAAATTCCTGCCGCCGCCGCATGTGACGCAAGGCCGCGGTTCCCCGCGCTTGAGAACTGCGAGTGGCGCTGCTGCGGCTGCTGGCGCCCGCGGCACAAAGGGCTCCAACGCACACCATCCGGCCAAATTCACTATTTACGCGTTTGTTGTCGAGTGATATGGTTCGATTTTGTTAAACCATTACAGCGCATCGTGTGATATATCGCACGCTTATTTCCGATCAAATCAAATTTGCTTCTTTTGCAATACTTTGCTACTTTTTTTTTTTTACTTCAATAGATATAGGCATCCCGATCGAAACATATAAGCCATTTTTTTCTTTCCTGAATGACAGAGGTCGATTTATCCGTGATCGCTAAGGCATTGTATACTCCTGCCCCGGGTGTACACTTGACTTGCGTCGGTTGAAATTTTCATCCAAAACCTTCTATATGCCTGTGGTTAAGTTTTGCTTAGAAACATTTCTTTATAGAAAGGTTTGCTATAGAAAAAAATTATCATATTACCATTTGCTCTTTGGAGCGCTCTATTAGCAAATAGCAACACAACAATTGGTTAGCACTAAATGTTGCAAAAACATTCTGCCAGAGAGCTCCAATGGCTTCCGTGTGCGCACAAACGCGACAACAATGGGCGAGCGTTATGCGCACAAAATTAGTTTCGGCGGTAATGAGTTAAGTTAAGATCTTCTCTATTCGTCTTATATCAGCATGTTGCGCTTCTCTATTCGTCTCATATCAAAATGTTGATGTTTTCTCAAAACATTATTATTTCAATATTAATATTACATATGTCTTCTCAAGAACAATTTCAAACAAATGAATTGTTTAAGTTTGTTTTCATGCATGTAATAAACACGAGTATAACAAACATTTATGGTACACTGAAATACAAAATATTGTGCAAACACTTTCCACTTTCCATTTTGCAATGACTGCTGTGCAAGCCTGGTATTTGCAGGAATGTGTTTGCTTTTCAGAACCACATCGAGAACAGAATACCTACTTTCACTGTATTTACTTATTTGGAGCTTTACTCACGAAATTATTATTTCTAATCTTATAAAATTGTAAAATATAGATGTAACAGCAAATAACACTATGTACTTGCAAAGTTATTCGCACATCTGGTGTAGATTGGCGGAAAGCAAAATATAAATTAAAGTAACTCTTTATCTTATATTTAAATTGTTTTCAATATTGTAAGCAAAATAAAAATGATCGTATTAAACTAACATCAACAAATAATAATTTTCGAAAAAACAAGTAGCCTTCCTTTCTTTCTGATGAGGTCCACACCCTGTCTCTACATAAGTACCTCGATTCCGACGAGCATGTGCTATGGGGAAGCTCATTTTAAACATTCACCTATTTTTTTCTCACGCCTCAATCTAAACACGCCCCCTCTGCTACTCTCAGCAGCTACTTACTACCCTGAGAGTAGTAGGCTCTTTAAGCAGATACGTCATGTTCAGATTCAGGCTTCACGATCATGGTCTCCTCTACGTCACATTTCTACTCTCAGTGCAGTAAATAGCTGCTGAAAGAAGTAGAGGAGGCCGTTTTAAGATTGAGACCTGAGTAACAAACCGCTGGCGTTCAAATGAGCTGAGTCCCCCTGGCGCACGCTAGGCTCAATCCAGATCCTCGAGAAGAGATGTGGGCGTGCCACCCATGCGAGGGCCCACTGCGCGCGAGGGAGAGTGGGGGGAGGGGAGGGGAGGGGGCGATGGGTGGCTCGGCCTCCTGCGCGCGCGAAAGGTCATCCGCTGAGCCACCTCCGCCACAGCGGCAGCCGTTACCCGCAGCGGGGTTCGCTCTTTGCCACGCGCCGTCGCCGCCGCCGCCGCCGCCGCCGCCGCCGCCGCTTGCGGAAGGCCGAGGCTGACCCACCAGGCGCAGCTGAGCTCCATTCACGAGGGCCACAAAACGTCCTCTTGCGAGAGTCCCGCACCTTTCCCTCATTTTTCTAGGCTTGATTTTTTTTCTTTTTAAGAGTAGAGTGATTGAGCTGCAATCTTCGTCAGATAGTGCGGAATAATTTCGTTTTAATTTCCAAGAGTCATTCTCGATATAGAACTACAGAATTGCATGGCCACAATTTTGAGTTCCTCCTCGAATCACATGACTTTAATTTGTGTCCGCCCTAATAATTTGGCAGTGTACACAATGCATGAACTCTATTCATCGTTCTGTCACCGTTCTCCAAACGCGATAGTTTACACAGTAGAGAATTGTATTGTAAAAGGCTCGTTGCCCTAAAATAAATAAGGCAAATTTTGGGGATTAATATGCACATTTAATAGAAATGAAGATGAATTTTTGTTTTGGCTCGCCTAATAATTTACTTTTTATAAAACAGTTCATCAGTTAATAATCATTTACAACAAAATACATTCTTATTAAGTCATTATTACCAGTTTTTATTAACAAACTTCTCACCCAGCAACGCAATAGCGATTCAACGACCTTTTAAAGTCATAATTAAAGTGGTTGTGTTGATATTTTTCTTTCCCCTTTTGTATGGATTACGAATGCTCTGCAGCGCTCCACAGAAAAATGACGGAAATAAAAAAACAACGAATTCGAAACAACCAAAACAATTAAAATCATTTGAATTCATTAGGAATTACAGAATCGATGCGTAGCAACGTTATTGCTGCTGCCAGCAGAGAGAAGCTTTCAGAATCAAATGATTTCCTGGGGGGAAGCAACTCTCATTAATCCACCATGAGCTGCGGTGCCCTTCCGGAATTATGTAGCCCCTGCAGCTCGCAAAATAATGGAAGCAAAGGTAAAGACGCGATGGTCGATATGCCGTGCTCCGATCGGCGCCCGGATGAACCGATTGTCGATACGACCCATAACGATCGCGTTTTATGAAATTTCAATTTGACAAACATCCAGCGCCGGAGCGTCCGCCGCCCGACCTCTCCTCCGAACAAACGCTGCCGGCCAGCTGAAATATACTAATTAAAAATTTACTCGTCATAATTTTGCGATTGAGTATTAGGGCGACGAAATTCGTTTAATGGAAATAAAAATTACTCAGCGCTATTGTCTGTGTATTGTGAATATTTCATTACTGGAAATGGATTTTGAATATTAATTTTTAAGTCTCGATCTTTCCCTCGCAGATTTGCTCAGAATGCCAAACACTACTTTACGAAGTTATTAAAGGCAAAGGCTCTTTAAGAGCCAGTCAATCGCAAAAGTTTTAAGTACAATTTCGCAAGGTTGGCGTCTTTGTTCTTGGCTTACGAAATATTTAGAACGAAATACCAAAGACGAACAACTGAGGCATAAATTCGTTTGAAGTCTGCAGAGACTTCACAGAAGATACATTTTAATAAGAGAAAAACTTATCTTTTTTTCGAGACTTTCGTACGTTGAAATTCTAAATGATAAGGGTCTTGCGTTAACCAGGGGACAATGTGGTTATTGTAAAAAGCATATAAAGCTAATAAATTTACTCCATATCTAATGTACTTAATATAAATAGATCGAATTAATATCTAACATTCCGAAACAACGATGCTGAATCCATATGGGCATGGCATATGTGAGTAGGAAGTTTCAATGCCTAATGCTCAATGAACGGGGCTAGGCAGCCCGAGGTTCAGGGTGGTGCATGCCGTTCGACGAAGTGCTATTGTTGTTGAACTGCGTACATGAACACGTGCTTATGGCATTGCTGTTTAATGTAGTCGCAGAATGCACGATGCCGGAGTTGAGTTCTGAATCGACGCAGTAGAGCCGTCAGTCAATAAAGTCAGTATTGAAAGTGAAAACGGACCTAGCCGACGGTTCATGTATTCGCGACTGGAACCACATTCCGATTTGAATTCTGTACAGTATCAATAACGATTAGGATCCTGAACGTACCCAGACAACCCTCCGTCGAATTGAATAGGTCATGATGTCGTCATATATTACACTTACCAACTTATTCCCAGTGTCCACATGTCCCCAACAAAATAACTCATTCGTTTTCCATTATCCATATGCACTCCAACCCGGAAGCGAGTCATCTCCCTGTCGATTCGCACATGTCCAGGGACCGCGCCCAACCGCGCCCCTCCCCCGCTGCCGTTCCGCTGGGTCTCCTCCCCCCTCTCCCATGCCTGGGGCGGTCCCTCGCGCCCACACCTCCGCTCGGACCGGATACACGGCCGCGCCCGCACCGGGCTTGTTTCCTGGCGGTACATAATTCATTAACAGCTGCGCCCCGGCGCTCTCGTGTTTATCAACTCGCTACGTGAATTGTTAGCTGGATTGCTCCATGCCAACGCAAAGGGCTGGATACTATATAATATTACTGAATTTTGTAAATGCAGAACCGACATCCCCGGATGATTCTGAATACGACTATTCTATAATTAAGAAAGCATTACTGTATAAATTCAAAAAATACTAAAAAGAAGAATTGTATTTATGCACAACAAAACCGTGCGTCGTTCAAATCTCCAGAATCCGCGGTCGGTTTTCCTCTCATATCCTCTTCTGAATGAAACCCCTTTCACTTTCGGCTACCTGAGAGGCTATAGTCTGATTGCATTTTGGCAAGAGTTTTGGGAAGAAGGATGAAACAATGTATTTAAGATTCCAAAACGAGAAAGGCAAATAAATGTTCTCACCCTAATCGAAAGGAATCCTTAAACCTGTGAGAATCATGGTATCTCTGTATGTTATCTAACTAAAATAAAATTATTTTAATTTTGCTAATTTTAAGGCAAGACCGTGCTTTAACCTCCTCCTTAGAGGCGCGTAGAAATATACATTAGTACAGAGACATCCATTTAAAAAAAATAATAATATTCAATACAGTATAGATCATAAATAACAAGCTTTCTTAAATGTTTCTATGTGACCAATACAACATAAGAGTAATACCAAGTAAACAACGTTAACGGGAGCATTTGTGCAAAGAGAGTCGATCCTCGGAGCACAGATATCTCTGCGAGTTATGCCTTATTCTCGCGAGGAAAATCGAACGGGATGCAGTTGGAGTATGCTTTTTGGGGGAGGCATGTAAAAGACGTAGGAAACGTTGACTGCGGGATGCAGTCGAGATACGTCACAAATCTCCACTCGCGAGAAATATGTGCGGGAAATGCTTTCTACTCAATGATAAGAAATGAAACTGATGGATCCCTAGATGCTGGCTAATCTTCATTTCAAGATTTCACTGATTTCGTTAGTCGCTATGAGAAGGTTATGACGTCTTTTAGACATCTAAATTTACACTTACCCGGACACTAACCGAATCGAATATTATATTGCTATCATATTAATGGCCAATTAGTAAGGACTATTTTGGTAGCTGAGAGGAAGTTTCAATATTTTTTTAATATCAATAAGGAGTCATTTCACTTACACAAGATCCGGATGTAAATGATATGTCTTTAAGAGAATAGAATACGCTCATATGTTGTATCCTTCAAAATTCACTTTCCAACCGCTTAGGTTTTCTTTTTCATGTGTTTAGGCTTTCTTTAAAATGTAACGAGGTGCGTTTATGAAAGAGCAAGTTGATGGATAATAAAAAGGCAACAAAACTCTCACAAACAGCTCATGCATCTGTTGCATGCGCCTTTTCTCCCTCGAGTGCGAAGTGCTTCCGAGCTGTTAACGCGTTCTGGCGTGTTTCCGGAAGTCTCACGCCACTCTTCTTCCTTATCTGTCACGACGTAGACGATTTCCTCCAAGGTGTCCACCAGGGACAACATGCCGCATAAAAGCTTTCGCCCTAAGATACTATTAGAAACGCGTTCGTTTATTTAGGGGGGCAGTCATGTCGAAAACGAACGACCGAGCAGGCGGGTTGATTAAAAAGTTAACGTTCTCACAGTCTGTGTGTAATACTTATGTTATTATTAAATATAAAATAATATTTAAAGTTATACGAAAATGAGTTTTATACTTAATTTGAGAAATTTTTCTTGTAACTTGTACGAACTGGTAACGTACTTGTAAAATTTAACATATTTTATTAAAGAAGAAGTTGTTTTTATTAAACTTAAGAAAGGGGTTAAAGTGGAGCGTTCACGTAACAGAGAATTTCAGTGGCAAGTGTCTAGTTTATACATCAAAAGCGTGAGAGACGAACAAAAGCAAAATTTTGAGGCCGCATTTTTTCAATAGCCCCTAAAAGAACGATTTATCCCAAAAGTGCCTTCCTTAACAAAAGATGAATTCCTCCTATGTGTGTCGGCGAGCGTTAACGCGTTGCGTAAATGCTCTCTTCGTAAGTGGCCGATTCATCCTAAAGGCGCAAGTAACGCGAATGGCCCCAGACAGTAAAAGGAAACTTTCACCTTTCGCTGCGGTTGTGTGCCTCTTCGCGAACGTGAGCCCTCCGAGCCGGAAGAAACATAAAGTGCAGTCAAACCGTAGCGAAGCGTGCGGCCGTGAGTTAGTGGAATCAGAAAGCGTGATCAACGCACGCAGGAAAAAAAATCTTGCGCAGGAGTTACTATATCAAAGTATCATCATAACCTATCATCACAGTTAAGTCCGTTGCAGATCACATTTGGTCTCACAATCTCGTCATGGAATATCATCGTACTTTTTCTTCATTAAGGTTTATAATTACACATTTTCTGCTATCTGACATATTCAGAGTGTGTTCATGTTGACTTCTTGCACCTTAATGATATCCTTTTCTTTTCTACATTATTTATTTTTGAATGAAAGTACAATATTACGCCGTGCGAGGGTAAGCATGTAGGGGTGCAATTTAGTTGCTTAATCACTACATATTTTCAAGTAATTTTGAAGGAGTTTCAATTTTATGGAAAGGAATACACAAAACTCATTGAATTTAGATGAAGTTTCAAATTCTACTTACAATCAGTGTAACTCAAAGCAAAATGACCAAATTTGTTCTTCATTGTTTCTTAACTTAAAAAACGTTTTTAATATATTATTAAGAAGTTAATAAAAGGTCTTAGAAATATTTTATTTATTTAAATTCATCTATAAATTATAATTTTTGTATCGTACATCATACGGTCTTAAAACATATCCCTATACCTATTCCATAAATTAATGCACATTCATTTGCTACAACAAGATGAATATTGCAGCAAAAAGTCGAATAGTAAATCCCAAAGTATTTTTTCACTAGCAAAAAAAATTTTTATCAAAACTGATCCACCCACTGAAAAACTAGTTTAATGCATTATCCTAATTGTTTACTATAAAATCAACTGTCACTGATGGTATTCTTAAAAACTCTATAAAACACGTGCGTTTTTTTTTGCCTCAACGTCTTCGGGAGAAGAAGTTTTAATTAGCAAACTTCCAGGGACATGCGTGGTGAGAAAAGCAATGGCGTTAACTGAAGACCTTGAGTCAAAAATGACGAAAGGATTATTTTTCTTGCATGCTGCAAAACCAAGAATGTTGGTATTTCAAAATCATCGTGCAGTATCCCTCGCTCAGGCATTTACTAGCTGTTACAGAATAACACAATTTTCATTAATAATCATTTGACGTTAATAGCCTGCACAGATATTCAAAACTCGTCGTCAAATGTCGTCAATAATCAAAAATTAATGTCGACAAAAGTCGTCAATCGTCAAAAATTGTATTAGCTTGAGTTCGGACTTCAATCAATAGCTTGTGTAACTACATTCGCATCAATCAATTCTTAAATTTTGTGAGTAATATTCAGAAAAATTAGTTGCAATATCCATACGTCACATTATTAAAGTTTGTATATCGATTTTATTGTGTTGCGGCTGTTATTTTTCTTTTTATATTTTATGACCTTGAAAGTGTGTTAAATGCGAAATGAATAACCTTGCCACAATGGGCTTCTACCTTATGAGTTTCCCGGACGAAACAAGAGAGCTTTCCTGCAACTCGGAAAGGAAAACCTTGAACTTTCGGAGTGTGGGCGAAGTCATAATGGGGCGAAGCTCTCGTCACAGGAGAAGGTCGGCGGACGGATGTCACTCAGAACCCTCGTTGAGTAACTGCCTGGGCACTTGCCGGTCCCCGACTCTGGGCTTGTGCTTCGGCCTTCAGGACCTGCTTTTTCATCCAGGGATAGTAATATGTACGAATGGATAACTCAAACGCAACAGACCTTAGCAACAATAACACGAATCTTAATACTTCTACTAATATATGTTATATTGTAGCGAAACCGATTTCGTCATACTTTTCGAAACGAAATTCATGCTGGAAAAATTAAATATAACAAATTCGAGACCACCCACTTTCGGGGGAGCCCAGAGCAATACTTCCGTCATCGAACGCGCCCCCTACGCAAGCGAGGGCTAGATTTCTAGAAGGTTCGAGAACAGCCCGCATGCTCGCAGCCTGCACAAAGGGTGGAAGTTTCCTTCGCTTCTTACGCTGCGATTGGGTTAAAATATTTCACTGCGACACAACTTCTGACCAATAGCGACACTGCTATCAAAGGGAACTAGGACACGTAAGAAATTGGGGTGGGGAGAAGAGCTAACCTGGTGCGATTTCAACGGAGAGAACAGCAGAAGGGATTTGGAGTTTGGACAGGACAGTCGGGGCAGAAGTTTCTCTTGGGGGGAATATTCTTCGTTTAGAGGCAAGTTCACCTCTATCGAACTTAGAATTTTTTACAGTATCAGCTCGAGTATTGAGCAGACTGTAGTGAATAGAGGAACTTTTCTGGAATTTGAATTATTCGTGACGGATTTCTTGATTTTCTGAAACCGGACTATGCGAATGACTGTCATGAGAATTAGAGAGACGCATTGTTGTCGACTCCGCGCCTGAGGTCGGGAGAAAAATCCCGACGATCTTCAAGAACTTCTAGTCGCCTAGACATCGCGGGCAGTTCGCCCGGGACATCGCCTCCCCTGGTTGAATGACCGGAGGACCGCTCAGCTGACGCCACGCGCCAAGAGGGGTGAGGGAAGGCCGCGGTCGCCCCCTCGCCCAAGGCCGCCGCCCTTCCAGACGCCGGCCGGGGGCCTGCCTGGGCACACAAAGGACCCTACGAGGTTGATGACCTGACGGGTATTCATCTACAAAACTTATGTAACGCAGTAATGTGCTTGGGCACGTCAAATTATCATTCTGTAACGCTTGTAAATATTATTTGTAATAAGTTGACCTTCTTCCTAGTTATAAGTCTTTTTCTATAATTACTAACATGCCTAATTTTCTTTTCTCTATAATTTTTCTTTTCCATTGTTAGTTTATAATTTAAATTTCTCTGGTGCATTTTTTTTATTATCATTCATGCCCAGAAATAAATTGAATCATTTTACCAGTGAACAAGTGTTTATTTAATTTGTGTTCCTATTGTACTGCATAACAGTTCCTTCCATCACCGATCTGAGCTAGTGGCAGGGCGGCCAACCGATTCCACAGGTAATCGGTTCGGTTACAATTGGCGCTATTCAACGTGGGGCCCGACGGCCGAATAATTGAGGTTTTTTCACGCCCAAATTTTAAAATTAAATTTAACCAAAATTTTGTTATAAATGGATGGAAGGATATTGTTACGAGAGAAACAACTTGTTGACTGGTAATGATTTGTTTTATTGTTGTATTTTGTTTGTGAGTGCTATTGTGTTGTGCCTCGTGTGTTGCTACCGTGTGCGCATTTCATTCAAAACTTCCAAAATGCTGGACGAGTCAGGTATCGATGTGGCAGAAGAGGGGAGTTCAGGGGAACAATCACCGCCCGAGATCACCCTTAATGACTTCATGAAAATTTTCACGAAACAAATGTCAGAGCTAGACAGAAAAATTTCAGAAAGTGACAAAAAACAATCAGAAAAGCACTCCGAAAATAGCGACAGACTCATGAAATTAATGTCAGAAAATAAGGAACAGATTGTAGAGGTTAAGGAAACCCTATCGAAAGAACTGTCAGAAAAACATTCTGAAAGTAACGACAAACTCATGAAACAAATTTCAGAGGTTAACGTAAAAATTTCAGAAAATAAGAAATCCCTTTCGGAACAAATTTCGGACATTAACGAGAAACATTCGCAGAGATTCGACCGGCTGGACGGCTGCTTGGCTGACCATGCTGAAAAATTTGAAAGGTTGGAGGCAAAATTTAATTGCGAGATTGGGACGTTGCAGAACCAGCTCGAGGGTAGATGCGGGGAAATTGAGAATAGCGTAGAAAATTTGAGCAAAGAATTAGAGAATTCGAGAACTGATGTAAATTCGTATTCTGGGAATATTCAGGCAGAAAGTAGTCAAAAGCTCCAGGCAGGTGACAGCGAAATTGAAGCGTACCGCGAGCCAGTTATCGGAGGTATTACAGAGATTAGGTCGGAAATGAGCGACGAACTGACTAGGATCGAACCCGAACTTGACAAAGAAGTCAGCCAAATCTGCGACGAATTCGAGAAATCAGGCATTATTAATGGGGGAAATGTTAGGAAAAAGGAAGAAAATTTAAAAATGGAAGTTGTGCAAAATTTAAATCGATTAGTGAAAGTGGAGGTAAAGAAGGAAACTGAAAATAATCCGACAGTACATTTGCTAGGCGCATTAGATTTGAGATTATCGTGGATTCTTCCGCAATTCAAGAAATCAGGTATTACCGATGGGGGAGATATCAGGAAAGGGGAGGAAAATCTAAAGAGGGGAATTGGTCAAAATTTGCAACGGTTATTGAAAGAGGGAATAAAGAAGGGAACGGAAATTAACTCGACGGTGCATTTACTTGGAATATTAGTTTTGAGATTCTCGTGGATTCCTCCGCAGAACTTGTGTTTCTGGGGCAAACAGGCGGAAAATCCAAAACCACCCTGGCTTCACCAAACGTTTCTCTCTTTTCCTAAATTTTTTTAATTTTACTAAGTTTTTCAATTTTTTTGTACTTCATTAGATTTAATTAGAAATCACATTTTTAATTTTTAACTTACAATGGTCAACTAAATTTTATTAGAGTTACGGGTAAAAGCATTCATTTCTGGTTTCGCTATTTTTTTTTGAATTTTGACTTAAACAAAAAAAAAATTCTCGCTTTTCGAAATTTAATTCCTCTAACTCCAATTTTTTTTTATTCGGAGGGGAAGGCCAATGTAGCGAAACCGATTTCGTCATACTTTTCGAAACGAAATTCATGCTGGAAAAATTAAATATAACAAATTCGAGACCACCCACTTTCGGGGGAGCCCAGAGCAATACTTCCGTCATCGAACGCGCCCCCTACGCAAGCGAGGGCTAGATTTCTAGAAGGTTCGAGAACAGCCCGCATGCTCGCAGCCTGCACAAAGGGTGGAAGTTTCCTTCGCTTCTTACGCTGCGATTGGGTTAAAATATTTCACTGCGATACAACTTCTGACCAATAGCGACACTGCTATCAAAGGGAACTAGGACACGTAAGAAATTGGGGTGGGGAGAAGAGCTAACCTGGTGCGATTTCAACGGAGAGAACAGCAGAAGGGATTTGGAGTTTGGACAGGACAGTCGGGGCAGAAGTTTCTCTTGGGGGGAATATTCTTCGTTTAGAGGCAAGTTCACCTCTATCGAACTTAGAATTTTTTACAGTATCAGCTCGAGTATTGAGCAGACTGTAGTGAATAGAGGAACTTTTCTGGAATTTGAATTATTCGTGACGGATTTCTTGATTTTCTGAAACCGGACTATGCGAATGACTGTCATGAGAATTAGAGAGACGCATTGTTGTCGACTCCGCGCCTGAGGTCGGGAGAAAAATCCCGACGATCTTCAAGAACTTCTAGTCGCCTAGACATCGCGGGCAGTTCGCCCGGGACATCGCCTCCCCTGGTTGAATGACCTGAGGACCGCTCAGCTGACGCCACGCGCCAAGAGGGGTGAGGGAAGGCCGCGGTCGCCCCCTCGCCCAAGGCCGCCGCCCTTCCAGACGCCGGCCGGGGGCCTGCCTGGGCACACAAAGGACCCTACGAGGTTGATGACCTGACGGGTATTCATCTACAAAACTTATGTAACGCAGTAATGTGCTTGGGCACGTCAAATTATCATTCTGTAACGCTTGTAAATATTATTTGTAATAAGTTGACCTTCTTCCTAGTTATAAGTCTTTTTCTATAATTACTAACATGCCTAATTTTCTTTTCTCTATAATTTTTCTTTTCCATTGTTAGTTTATAATTTAAATTTCTCTGGTGCATTTTTTTTATTATCATTCATGCCCAGAAATAAATTGAATCATTTTACCAGTGAACAAGTGTTTATTTAATTTGTGTTCCTATTGTACTGCATAACAGTTCCTTCCATCACCGATCTGAGCTAGTGGCAGGGCGGCCAACCGATTCCACAGGTAATCGGTTCGGTTACAATATATAACTACAAATATCAGTTCTGAAATATAAAATTGATACGATACATGCATTACTGGACAATATTCCTAAACGTTAAATTAAGGAAATTTATAAATTTGTCGCCAATTGTAGTCACACCATTTTATTCTCATTCAGGTACCGAAAGGAGGTTTGGAAGCTACGTAATAACGCTATCTATAAGTTAGTATATTGTATGAATGGACAATTGGAATGAATAGACATAATAATATGTATTCGAAGGCAAAAGTTCTAGTCACATTTATACTTGGTAATTTGAAACAAAAAACCTACTACGAAAAAAGCATTGTAGAATAATGTTATAATAACACTTTTGTTAGTCCCCATGGCGCAGGCAGTTAGGCAGGCGTCGTCTGCGCTGAGGAGGCTGCAGGTTCGACCCTGCATAGTCATGGACGTATTTGTGATTGTCCCTTCACCCCTCATAATCATCTTATCCCCTCATAGATCATAATTCAAGGTTAGCAATCGCTTCAAAAACAATGGATACAGACGAAAAGGCGGTTCCTCATAGCGAGTAAAGACCCGTTAATCTTTCTGGGATAAATATGACTTGGCCTGGGCGAATAACGTGTAGCATGGTCCAAGTTGGATGATCTTTTCATTAAAAAAACTTCTTTTTCTTAATAAACACTATTCTTCAAACCGGTTACAAATGCATGCTGTGGATATAAGAGTAAGTCTTGGACGTTTCTTCTTATATCATGCAGACATAATGGTTTATTTAGTTCCAGTCTTTGTGTGCAAACTTGCGTGTTTACTTACTTTCTAATCCCATTCTGCTCTTCAAGTGCAACAGCATGATGCATCGTTGCAGAAAATCAAGATGTTACAACAGTATACAGGGAGATTCTATATTCACAAGATCGATCACAAGGCGCTAAGATGATACAGTAAAAATTTAAACTTATGTAAATATTATAAAAAAAAGTAAAACGAGTCATATGTAGAAATCGTAGGCTTTATACAGAATTATATGTAGAAATATAAATGAATGCTACTGATGTTTTAATCTTTCAAGACATGTGTTATTTCATACTATATTGATAATTTTTAAATTTTTAATTCAAGAAACGTATTCCGATGTTTTGTAATTGTATTTAAACGTATTGAATACAAAAGAGAAGCAAATTTTTCAAGTACAAAAAAAGGATGATAATAGTTGAGAAAATCCCTACAAGAATTTTAAAAACATTAAATTTGGAAAACAAAAAACTAAAAGTATTGTCGTTAAACATAACGAGATTGTCTGAAAATTCAAATCATGCTGCAAGGAAAATTCTTCAATTACATTCGAATAAAAATGATAAATTCTCAAGCCCTATTTTTACAGAAAGTAAACGAGTAGATCTTTGTAATAATTTGACACCAAGAATACATATTTTACACATACTAAATATTTTTAAGTAATAATAAATATGTGCGTAATATTCTCCACACATCACGAAGAAAATTGAGAATTCGTACCCTTTCGTGTCAGCAGAGGAATTTTATCGCGATTCTTCTGTCCTTCATAAGTCTCCTATACTTCTCAACCAATCTCCCCCGTCTTTCAGCTCGCGTCAAAATGAACACAAAAATTTTCCGCCGTCGTGAATCAAAATGAGACGGGCACGACACAACGAGAAACGTTCAACATATTTGTTCCGCGAAGGAAGCTCGGTTAATGGGGTCGAAAATACAAGTCGGTGAAACGATGTGGGGGAGTTGTTGTTTTTCTCGTCTGCTGGCCTCCAAATCCAGTCGGCTTGGCCCAGAGAAATACATTTTCATGCAAACGAACAATGGCGCGTGGCGTCTCGAGCGGAGAGGAGCACAGTTTGGCGAAGTCGCAGCGAGCGATTGCGGTCTATTCGCCATTGTTCTTTCTTCTGAGAAACGAGGCCGAGGAACCGTCCGACGGAGAGGCCCTAATGTATAAATATCTCTCAAATTGAAAAGCTTCCTTCGACGCATTCGGCGCCCGTCTAAATGGAAGTTCAGTATCGCTTCTCTTTTTATTGCGACTTCGTTCGACCTTTTTGCTATTTTACTCAATTGTCACGGTTCTTTTCTTTTTGTCATTTCTCCTCCATTTGGTAGGCTATCCGTCTCTCCCTCTCTCTCCCTCTCGCTCGCTCGCTCGCTTTTGTTTCTCTAACGACATTTGTCTCCGATGCGGCGAGGTGACGTCGACTCGCGGGATGCGCAACGCGCAGCGATCGTCGCTTGTCGAAAAACTCGCACTGCGCACTCCCTTGTTGGTTCCGTGTTGATGCAGACAGTTTTCAAAATTCTGCGCTTGGGAGCGCTTGGGATGAGATGGTAGAGATATTTAATATTGGCGATTGGGGAGAAACAAACTTATACTTTATGTAAAAAGCTTTACAACTATTCATAATTGCCTTGAACACCATTATTTCCAATTGAAAATATTTAATTTCACCCTATTTTCAATTAATTAAATACACTTCTCTAATTACATCACTCCGTTTCTTACACTTATTCAACCCGTACGTTAGTTGATTTCAGAAGAAGGACAAGCACGCTGCGATTCTGCGTGTTTAAACTATAATTCTTCTCACATGTACATTTATAAATCTTTTCTATGCCATATCGTTTACATCGAACAAACTAAATGCAGAGAAAAGTAATAGTACTTGCATAAAAACAATATTATTGTTTTCTCTTGTCTAAGATAAATGCCGAATAACATAACTGTAATTACTACCATATTTCATGTTGTTAATACCTTGTATTTACCTTGTATCTACCTTGTACTTTCGAGAGAATTAATCACATAGGTGTCAAATAATATTTATACGCATTATTTTCGCAAAATGCTAATAATTTAGTTCGATAACAAAAATAAATAGTACGTAACTTAATGAAACACCAATATTATAAATATGAGACAAAATTCAGTGGTCATACACGAAATCAATTAAGCTTAAGAGTACCGTTTATCTCTAATGAATAATATGCTTTAAAAAACAGAATATTAAAATCGATGGGCATGTTACGATAAACAGATATTTTATATCGGCATTATCTTAACAGTATAGTCAAGAGATATTCCGTCGCAGGATGATAATACTGCAATGAATTTCTCTCTGTAACAATTGTCAACATAATTAATTAACATTGACATTATTAATACTCGAAAGAAATATTATGTTTATAAATAATTATTTAATTTCTGCTTCTTATAAGTTTTAAATCAAGATCATAAATTCAAATAAATGCATTTTCTGTTTTAAATCTGCGGTTTAAGTATTGTACGTATACACAACTGAAATGAAATTAAATGAGGTGGTTACACAATTGTAAACATTGTCTCTATCTCATTCATCTACACGGAAGTGCAGTAAAATACACCAAAAAATATGTTATTTTAATTTTCAAATAATGTCACGAAGTTAAAAACAGACTTCCGAACTGACAGACGAACAGAAAAAAACAGACAAACTTCCACTAATACGTTAATTAACAGTAATGAAACGTGTCAGGGACGCATTTAAACTGAATCCCCCTATTCAACAATGCTTCTAAAAGCTCATGAATCCAGTTTCTCTGTGACAATGCATGTCTCGCAAGAAGTAGAACAGGTGACAACACAAAAGTGGTGGACGGGTCTGGAAAGCATGCACTCTGCTGCAACCAACATATTGAATTAAATTAAAGTTTTCATAACGAACTTCTGAGCGACAAAATGCTTGATTAAAACTTTATTAATTCAGTTAGTACTTTACTCAAATTAAAATAATAAACACCGGGATTCGAAATATAAAGTTCCCTTTCTCCAACTTCCAAAAATAACGATGTTTCACGGAAAGCAGTGGAGCGAGCTTTTTCACGGACATTAAGGAGGAAAACGACTGTATTAATTGACTGAATGGGAGCGGAGTCTCTTTTTTCGTATTGCTGAAATTAAGCCACGCTTTTATTTGTAAATAAATGATCAAATGAAACTAAAGATGATCATTACGTTCTTATTCCTTTCTTATTACGTTCTTAGATGCGGAGGTTCTAAGATGCGGACTATGGACAGCCAAAAGGTATTAACTTCACATTAAATTGAAAATATATAGATATTGTCAATCTGTTCTTGTACAATATATACTAGAACAATATATCGAAATAATTATTTTAAATGAAAGGGTATGTTTCAAAGAACAGTCATATTAACCATTTCTTAATCGTAGTAGTACATTATAAATGTTAAAATACGATTATGAATGAGGGATGACAAAGAGCACATAATAAATACAAGTGAATTACAGTTAGGTTTCGCATTACATCAGCAATGGTAAAACCTTAAGTCAAGCAAGTCACCACATTTTACATTCAATACAAGTCACCATATTTTTATTGATCATCCCCTCTTGTTCACATTTTAACCGCCTCACATTATCTCTCTGGCTGAACAATCAACGGACAATCCCAGTCAAAGCATAACGAACGCGCTCTAAATTCCGAGCTGTTGTAGCAGCATTCATTCAATGCTTCCTTCATTCTTAACTATATTTTTTCCTTTCTTTATTTCAGCCCTTATCCTACTAGGAAAGCAAATTACCATGCATCTGTTATTATACGGCGATGTTAATACGAAGGCGCAAGATTAACAATGACGTCTCCAGACACCGAATTGGCCGCAGTGGGATTTGACGGCCCCCGAAGGATTACATTAACACCCATTAGTAGTCATGGAAACGAATCCTCTTGCCTATGAAGCAAATTGCACAGATTGCAAACAACCCTCTATGCATTTTTGTCTGCAACTATTAGTAGTATTATATTTTCACATAAAAGAAAGAAAATTAATATATCACATCTGAAAACGAATACATATTGAGATCTGTATAATGCGTTTATATGCATGATAAAGTGAAATGAGTTAACTCATCATTAGAGTCTATTGACTAAAGATTTTTTACCAAATTTATGAATGCTAATACGAGAAAAATCTATACTTAACCAACTTTTCTAAGTAAATTACAAATACTGTATAATAACGGAATTGTTTCATAAACTTAATTCAAATCAAAATCGTGCCAACTGCACAATAAATTGTACCTGAATGAAGAATTTAATGATAATTATTGTTAATTTTATGTATTTCAGCCGTTTTGTACCGAACATTTCGTAATATTGAAGAAATTGCATTTATACATGTATGCTATGCCGTACGACAAAATGAAATCATTGCGTGATTAATTAAGATGTAATGAAAACGGATAATATAATATATTAAATTTCTCTTGTTTAGAATAATAGCATGCCCAAAAATCAAGGTATTAAATTTTAATATCAATTATTGTTCTTTGTAAAGAATAATTTTATTAATGTATAATTTCACTATTTCTGCATTTATCTTGCACAAGTTTAGTAAATGTTCAAAACCTGTTAGGTGAAAACTCAATCAACTTAATGAGAAGTGAGAAATTTCTCTAGGACTCTTTTGAGAGAGATTACTCGTTTGTGTCGAATAGGTTATAATGTAGAGTCGGTATGAAAATACCGAAACCTATTGAAGTTTTAGAAGAAAAATGTATCTTAACGAACCTTTACTTTTATTTCTGTAGTAACCCTCAGAAAACATAACTGATCTTAACAAATCTATTCATTAAAATATATTTTTCTGAATAACGAAATGTTAAAATCATTCGTTATTCTTCTCGTAGACCGGTCGAAAATTATAAAATTGATTACCTCTAAAGAGAGAAGCACAAAGTAATTTCATTAATTGACTAATTTAATACGCACTCATTCGTAGTCAAGAGTATGTGATTTTTTATGCACCTCTAGTTAGCTCATACTTCGTGACGGGTGTTAAGAAACAAGAGACACACATTAACAGACAAGAGACATTAATGCATACGCTGGCATTCCATTTGGCTCCTTTATTACTGACGGATGATCAGTCTCTGATCTAGGCCAGGTAACTCGTCACCATCCAAAAGACTAATCATCTATTTCATAAAGCTTAATGTTAGAATGTGAGGGATTGTCAAGGTCTCCGGTGAGAGACTAAGAAATGAGCAGCCTAAATGTACGAGTAAGCAAAGCATTTACAGCGGAGTGAGGAGTTGATACGCAGGAAGACGAGGAGCGGCTGGGAGCACGACGAAGCAGGGGGTGCGGAGAGAGGCGTGTTGAGGGAACAGACTAAGGAGGCTAGTTCATTACTCTGTGGTGAGGGACAAGTGGGGAAGGGCAGGTGTACAGGCAGGTATTAAAGGGCGCGGGAGGGGGGGTGCCACACGTCGGGTACTGGGCGGACAGGAGGTCAAGGGCCAGAAAGGGCAGAGTTCGTGCTAAGGAGGCGGGTGGAGATATTCACTGTCGTGACGAGCAGGGTGGCGCCAGTGATGGCGGGAGGTTGGAGCCGAGCGCGGCGGGGGGGGGGGGGGGGCAAATCTCGGGCTGGCACGTGCGGGGCACCCCGTCGAGCGGCGGAGGCGACTTTCTTAACGAGCGCTTGTGCGTTGCGCCATTCGCCGCGGCTGCACGTGCGCAATGGCCGCGGGGCGGGGCGAGGGTGCGCTCAATGGGCGACCGACCCGCCCACACACTGCCCTCCGCGGGGCGCAGTTTACAGCTATAACATTCCAAGGTCACCCTCGAAATTGCAGGACGCTTTGACGATTGAAGGAGATGGGGGCCAGGAGTTTTCATGTAAACAATGTTAAGAAATAAGCTGGAAAAATCGTCTGAAAATTATACCCGAAGGTGTATTTAGCTACTTAAAAACGGTATGTTCGCTTGTGTATGAAAATTACTACATAATTTGATATTCTAATCATGGAAAGTTTGAATTTTCTGCCACAAAATCATTTTCTATTTCCACTTGAATTTGGTCGTAACAAGGCATTTATTGTATTATAGAATACTACTGGTTAAGAGGAAATCTATTTGAATATTTCAATGAATTTCTAAAGGCTGCAGTACTACATTAAAATTTATAAAAGCTCTTTCATAAGCAACGAATCCAAAATTTAACTTCGTCGCGAACAAAATACGTTGATATAGTGCACAAAATTTATTTAAAAAAAACATTTCTTTAGAACTTCTCCAAATGTAACATTATTAAGTTATTCTGTTTGTGTGAGTACTGTAATGTGGCTCATGATTATGCACCAACACCTGGAGTTGCGACAATTTCACGTGGGGGTGGGGCGGGGGCGCGAGGGGTCCGCCCCAGTGCTCTAGTGCTGGCGCGGGCGCCGCCTGCAATTGCGGCTGCTTTATGGCCCATTCACAGTGCAAACGTAACCATAAGCAGAACGCAAAGACGTAAACATTAACATAATTGATAGACTGAAGTATTCACAATGTCTAACATAAACGTAAGCAAAATAAGAATTTCTGTTGGCTGTGAGGCATTCTGGTTTACTATCGGTTGGATGTGAGAATTGATTTCGAGGTATCGACTGTGTTCATGGCCCATGATACATGGCGTTAATTCATCTATCGATTTCGATCGTATTTTAATTCTCGATTTCGAGTTATCGTTCTGTGATTGGTTCATTTCTTACGTCTTACTTAAGCCTAAGCACAGAAGATTGCAACCTTAACGTCTTACGTATTACGCTTATGCGAACGCATTACGAATGAGTCCGCTAATGGACAAAGTCCTAACTTTCATGTTAACGCCAAGCACCTGCTTATGTTTGCATTGGGAATGCGCCTTTACACCGCCACCGCCCCCTGCTCGCGGATGCGTGTGTGTCGCCACAACCGGCGCGCCACAGCCGCGTAGTCTGGTAGTCAGCGCGCTACCCGTCCGCTTCTGGGGGCGGCGCTATTACTTACGCATGACGGTCCCGCCCCACTCGGAAATAAGGGAATCTCCAAGCGATGAGGGGGTACTCGCGCTCTGCTCCTCCGTCTGTTGGGGGCGATTAGCATTTATGACCGACGCGTTAGCTCTCCAGTCACGGTCTCGTTTTTACTTATCTTTGAGTTGGAGGTTTCCTAAACAGGTTAATTTTTCATTTGTCGGTGATTGCTATTGTCGGTGTTAATTACAAAAATACTTCTACTGCATCATTGTTAAAATACGGACTTTCGGTTTGACTTTGTGAAACTGCCGTCACTTCGCAAATATCACAGTTCACTTTCTTCGCGTTTGCACAAATTCTTAAGACTGTATTTAACTCACTATTATGAGAAAAGTAGACTTTAGAGCTCCTTTATCGTCCATGCGTCGGTGTATCCTAATGGTTACATTATTTTATACGACAAATACGTCATAATTAATAATTAACTATTTATAAACTTTTAATTGATTGATTACCTAAAAGATAAAGCATCTGATAAGTTTAAAATCGTTTTGAATTCTCTCTTATCAAACACCTTGTTCTTTTAAGACCGCCTTTGAATTATTCTGGAAAGTTTGTATGAGTTGAGATAATATTTTCAATGTAACCCTAAGGTATCCTCAGCGTAAGCAAAAAATCATTCTTTGAACCAATAATTTTCCATAGCTCAATCGAACCAGACATCGGGAGTCATCACATTAATCAGATCAGCGATGACCTATATGTAATACGTCACCTAATATCTTATCTGCCATATAACTGAAGTCCTATTGAAGTGGATATGCCCTTCGAACATAGCGAATCAGACGCCGTTGACGACTTTGAGACCCGGGAGCGGTATCAGTCGCCGACACGCAATTATCGGAGCCCGTCATGGACGTATCGACCCATCGATGCCCCGTCCTCCTCAACACGCGCTGACGAGCAGAGCGAGCGGGACAAACCGCGACGTCTCTGGCGACCAATAGGTGCGCAGGCGGATAAGGGAACGCGGGCAGAGCATCCAAGACGCTCAGTTTGAGCCACAGATCTGTTTTTTCAGAAGGCTCTTAGATGCAGGTGGGGAGTGGGCGTTACCATGGCGACCTGTCGACGTACGGCGGCTCGGCAGCTGCTTGAAAACCCTCCTTTCGACTGTCACAAAAATACGACCCGACTCGTACATAATCAATCCTGAACAATCACGAATATTTTTGTAACAGAAATGCTGTGTCCATTTTGGAACCGCTGGCACCATTTTGGTTGATTGGTGATTTAGTGTCCACGCGCATCAACAGCTGTGATCATCAGTTCTCGTAAGAATAGTGCATTTTATATCCCAAGATGTGACAATGCTCTACTTCAGCTAGAACGTTATATCTATTAGCTTCCGTGATCCCCCGATTTCTTCTATCAGAGGGGCATCGATCCAGTCCAAAGAAGTTTTAATGCTCTGACATCAACGTTATAGCCATAACCTAGTTGCCTAGTACTTGGAAGTGTGTGTATGTATGTGTAAGTAGAGAAGAAGATACAAGGGACAGGAAAGAAAGTTTACGCGCGGTCCATGGAGCATTTCTTATGGTACTTCTCAGCCATTCGTCTGCATCTGATCTAATAAATAACCGAAAAGAACAGATCGGAACTATAATTCTCCTTCGAAGAGCAACCTAGCTATTTGAGCTGGGGTCGAAAATCCGCCATTCCAACCCTAGAGCGGCGTGAGGCATTGCTGTGGAAGAACTAAGACACCCTATCCTATTCTTGAAGATACTTCAACTCCAAAATCCTGCTACGGTAGGTTGCCGCGTAATACCCCATTTTCACAAAAATGCGTCATCGCCGTGCGCGAGCTCAAAAAAAATCGGAAATTTGCTGGGAGCACGCGCTCGCAAAGGGCGGAGGATGGAGCGAGGGCAGGGGAACGCAATCTGACGGACGCTCCAGGACACGCGCCTGAAGGCAGGGGCTGAGCACTGGGACTGACGGCGCCCCGCGGCCTCTCGGCGAGCGGATGTACCGCCTCCCCCTGCCCTAGCAGCCCACGCGTAGGCGCCGACCAAACGCGTAACCAACGCCCCCGCCCGCGCCTTGAAGCTAGAATTGTGTCCAACTGCCATTTCTGTTCCTTCATTTGAATTCAATATGTTGCGGAGAAATATTAACTTTCTCGTATACGTACTTATATACGGAGTACAGCAAAAGTTATGTAATGCTGCTGAAAATCGATTTCGAGATTTCAACGGAAAACTCGTTTGGAGGTCCCCTGGTACCGAAAAATGTTTTCTCTTTTTTCCAAAACGTCCTTTCCCCCGTTTGTCTGTCTGTCCGTCTCCCCGTCTGTCTGTCCGTACGTCCGTCTGTCAGTCTGTGAACACCACTAGCGCCTAAAACATACGTACAATTCTTTCCAAAATGGATATTCCTCGGTCAACTGGCTCCATTTGCTGGTCAACTGGCTCCACTTGAGGCGCCGCGATTTTGAAAAACGTTCTTCAAAATTTGCGGTACTTAACACACCCCCTGGACATTATCAAAATCTCATATCTCAAAAACGTCTCACAAATTTCTCTTTAAATTCCTCGTAAAGAATAGAGTAAAATACACTTATGAAGGCGTCATAGGTCCGATTTTTTGTCAGGTGTATCTAACGATTTCCTTTCATTTATCTAACGCAAACACTGTTCAAAATGTCAGATGATAAAGTATTAATAATGTGTATTATAAATAGTATTTTCCAATTTTTCCTGTTTTTTTTATTTGTAATAAAATATAAAAATAATCACGCAACGTATGAACAACTTTTTCCCCGTTCGGACCAAGGGGCGTCCCCCGTCTACGTCCGAGCATCCGTCTGCCGTCCAAAGCGCGGGGCTAGGCCGGCGCGTCACCGCGTCGAGATGCGCGCGGCGCCACCCCCGCGTGACGCGCGCGCGCTGCGACCGGTGGCCGCCGCGCGCCTCGCGACAGGCGTCACCCGAGCGCCGCCGGCGGGGGGGGGAGGGGGGAGGGGCGATCCGGTGCCGCTCTGGCGAGTGTCGATAGCAGCCGTCGAAGCTCCGGTTCAGCGGCGACTGACCGGGTCGCAGACCGCAGGGACACCGATGACGGACAAAGAAGGGGACGTATTACAAATGGTGTATCGTGCGAGAGTATTAAATGACACGAAGGTAAGGGATACCCGGTAGCTAGCGGCTGCAGACCTATTTTGTATTTTAAAGGCAACATGCGGTATGTATAAATACTGACTGATACTTACATTTTGCCTCTTCGTTATTAATTCTGACTTCTAAAGAACTATATGTAAAATAACTACCAGCTAAAAAATACACGAATATGAAGCCAGGATAAATGCGAGAAATTTGTGTTCATGCAGGTTACTGTTAATCACCGAACGACGTATATATGTTTTCCTTTTAATTCTTTTATACGCCTTTCAGATTTTTATGATAAATACGTTATTGTCAACAATTTACCAAAGTAAATAGCACATTAGCAATGACTACTTCACTTTTTTAATTAGGAAAAATCATATTGTTTCTCAATCTATTCAATTGCATACCAATTGTATACTAAATATTGTATTCAAGGTATAGTTTCAACAGCCAATACTAAAAAAATTCACCCGGAAACTAAAACCTGACACGTTTAACGATGACGAATGTGAAATCCAATAATATTTTAGTGTCTAATAACAGATCACAATAATGGTGCATGAACCACTTTACCAAAACCACACAAATCAAATCTTTGTTTAACGAAGATACTCAACCGTCCTAGATAACAGCAAAATTAATTACAGTAAAGTGCATTTAGACGACGATCAATACAATAAATCAAGATCGGCAGGAGGGAAGGATGATTCGAAGTTAGAATCGGTGGGCGCTTCTTAGAGAACTAAGCTGACGTCTTCATTACAAGTTGATCGTCTCGATGCACACGACTCAACCCCTCGCTTCAGCCAACACCCACTTGCAGCATGGGAGAGCGTCGCGAGGCAGGGAGCCAGGGCGGGGCGGGTCCGGGCCGAGTGGAGAGCGAGCCTAACGCAGTTGTGCTGCTCTAACCGCATTCACAACAGGCGGCGGCGGCGGCGGTGGCGCCGCGGCCACGTAACGCGGCGAGCAGAATAAAATCGGTTATCCCTCCGCGGCGCCGCGCCGCTGCGACTCCTCGGGTGCACGCTTTCACTTGATGCGCTGATAGCCACCGCCTCCGCCACCATCGTCTCCACGGCGACTACTGCCGCCTCCATCACCTCCTTCGTCACCGCCTCCACCAGCGCCGCCAATGCCTCCTCCGCTGCCGCCACTACTGCCATCGTCCCCGCTACAGTTGCGCCTATTGCCCACGCCTTGGTCGCCACTGCTACCACCCTCTCCGCCACCATCGTCCCCGCCATTGCTGTAGCCGCCGCTCTCGCTGCCATTACCATCACCTCCACCTCCACTATCGTCCTTCTGCCTTCTCGTCTACCTAACCGCTGCCGTCACCTACCATCATCATCACCATCACCAAGACCACCTCCCGTACCGTCACCGCCATTGCCTCCGTTGCCGCTCTCGTCCCAACTGTCCGCGCCTCCGCCGCCGCTGTTGCGCAAATGACTCAGGCGCTCTCATGGAACGAACGGCAGCTGATGCGGCTGCAACCTCTGAAGGTGAGATGGATCCACGATGCTCTTCGAATTCCACGGCTGTCGAATTTGAACGATGAACTAGAAAGTACACGTATGATTCACTCGCGAAGCAACTCTTAAATAAGTCTGACCTTTTCTTTCCTTTTTTTTTTTTCGAATTACCCTAACAAATGGGCCAAGAACTTCGCGCAAGCATTTCTTCCTTTTCCTAGTCCTATCCACACAACATACATATACACACTTACACTTACGTGCACCGCACTACCACAGATGTCGGGAGACCAATGAGGGCTTCTCCCGGGTTGACTGATGGCCAGCGGATGGCCGATTCCTCGTTGGGAAAAATCCTGAATATCGACGAGAAGGTCGACGCCAGATCACACCAACCAGGAAGGAAGAAGATCACTGCCAACTCCCGTGATAAAACATGCACTACACTTACAGAACTTACAACTAGAACAGTTGAAACGAAATAATCAATTGGTACGAATATGTGGACGTGTGATATAACAATGAAATCTATCACAGACTGCGTCCAGTTGATACGTTGTTTTTTTTTGTTGAATTTCGGGGGCATCAGAGCTCTTGAGAACACTTGGATGAACGCTGGCAATTGCGCGCGGCTTCCCACAGGAAACCGGAAGAAAGTGTGCTTTGTTTTTTTCCAATGAGCAAATAGTGTGCACCCATCAAAGTAAAGAACGAAATTTCTACGACACAATTGGCAAGAAGGGTCAAGATGGTCGAAAATGTTGGTCATTCTTCAATCTTCGTGGCAATTGAACCGTATCAGTGCAGCCTCTCAACTAATAAATATATTATTATTATTATTATTATTATTATTATTATTATTATTATTATTATTATTATTATTATTTGAATGCTAATCTCTGTAGCATCGTTAAATTATCTCTAATACAATGTTTCATTCCATAGCTTAGTCTGTTAGAGCATGTATCCAGAGTGCAGACGGTCTCGGTACATGATGAAATCAAATATTTGCATCGCTCATGATATAACATTTTTAACGGACGTTTATATTTATTGTAGCCCTACTGAAGTCAACAAAGTGAGTTTTAAGTACTTTTTACATGTCCTTCGTTGATGTCAAACATGTATCAGAAGTTCATGTTTAAAAACTTGGGAAAAGTGATGCTATACAACGATGCTTACTACAGCCCTTGGCAGAAATTATTTACGTATTGACAAGAATAAGGTTGTATTTCGAAAAGGATGTAGAATAGAATTATGTTGTTTACTTGTCGGTATTGTGTAAAATATAACATTTCAATTAAACATTAAAATTTTTCATCAAATCTAAATTTATTACATATTCCTTTAAAAAAAAAAATTAATCTGATTATAATAAAATGCGTACAAATTTTCTTTCTTGCCCTGGGAACCACTGAGCAACTTAGAGGTTCAGAGTGAACAGCATGTGCGACTGTGCACAATTAGTCTCGCTACAACGCAATCAATTTCTGTTGGTTTTTTATTATTATTATCATGCTACTCCAATTCAACGGAAAGGAATATACGGAACGAAAAGGAACAAAAAAAATTGGTATTCTCTTCTAGAAACCATAAAGTAATGCATTCAAATGGAAACACTACACAATTATCTTTCTGAACAAAAATGATAACATATTTTTCATTTTGGTTTAGGGCTGTGAATCTGTGACGAGAAAAATTTCATTGACCTTAATATCTCGTTTCGCACCAATCTATACCCTTTAACTTGTTTGAAATCTCGGAATATCAATTTCACTTTTTTTTCCAAAAATAAAATAAATGGACTAACATGATACAATGGTATCGAGTTTGTTTTGTATCATTTTTTTCGGTTATCTGGTCCACCAGTGTGAGTCCCTGTAGTGAGCAACGGCAACACTAAAACACTGAATCCTGTGAATGCCCTAATGGAGGTAAATACGTTGCGTATCAATTTCATATTCACCCTCTCTTCCGCTGGCACACATGCAGAACCACATCTGCGACGGTCGTAATATTGCCAGTCTCCAAGTTCCAATATCGTGCATATAACCTTCCATTTTAACCATGTCTTTTTAATAATGGCTGTTCCCCATAATTCGCTTTCGGTACTGACTCTTGCCTGTTTTCCGTCACTTTGAAGAAACCATAAGCAAAGGAAGGAGGAAAACAATAAAAATACTTAGGTAAATATGAAGTCCTTTCAAAACTCAACGATGAAAAATGTGGTACGTTAGAATGAAAACAAAAGGTGAACAAGTGGTGATTAATAGAAGCAGTAAAAATAGAGATAAAAAGAAGCCAATTATAAAGAAACAGCCACAGCGACAAAAGAGATCAGTTCAGAAATAATAGAACAGTAAGATCGCTGTCAGCAAAACGGTCCGAAAGGCGAGAAGCTGCGAATGAATTTGTGACAGTGGATGGACCCAACAAGAAAGCAAACCGGTGTCAGTGGAAGTGGAAGTGGAAGGCAAAAGCAGCGTCGGAGGCGGAGAGCGAAGCAGAACAAAGGGCCGGGAAGGGAGCACAAAGTGGATGCAAGCGTGGGGGGAAGCCGCGATCGAACGACGCTGAGAGCGCGCGCCTCCGCGTCACGCAAAAACAACGGAGCGGCGGCGGCGGCGGCCGGAGAGGCAAATCACGAATTCATAACGGCCACGCCGCGCCCTCTGTCGCTCGCTGGAGGCTGGAAAGAGCTGGGGTGAAGCCCGGCAAGAGCGGGGCTAAAGGTATGGAAGGACGGAGACTGAGGCGGGGAAGAGCGGTTGCAAAGGTAAGGGAGCGGCGTGGTTACAGACGGAAAGAAGTAGGAGCTGTGGGGAGTGAGGGGGGAAGAGTAGAAGTTGTGGCAGCGAAGGATGATTGGGAACAGAGGTTGGGAGAGAGGTTGGGCAGAGATGGAGAAAATTGTGGTAGTGGCGAGGAAGGGGCCTAGTAGCAAGTAGAAGAAGCAAAGTGCAAGGTACAAGCGCTGGAGGATGGAGGAAGAAGGGTGGGAATTAGGCCTGTAGAGGCTTGGGGACAGAAACTTGGCAAACTTGGGGACGGAAACTTGAAGGTCGGTAAAGGTGGGGAAGGGCGGAAACAGAGGAAGCGGAGGGCGGCGGTGAAGGTGTAGGTGACAGGGGTAGAGATGGGCTAGCAGATTTTGAGGAGGGAAAGGGCGTGAAGGCGAGGAAGGGCGGGGATAAAAGCAAAAGGGTGGAAAAGAGGCGGAAACTCGCCTGGGCGCCGAAGCACCTGATCAAATGGACTCGCTTCCACGGAGCGCCTGCCGTCCCAAAGTCCTCTGCGGTTCGCGTGCGCATGCGTAGAGCGTTCCACTCTACTGTTGCTAACAACATACTAAGTGAGCGGCCACTTAAATAGGGCTGTAAATGAAATGAAACAGGATTTATTTTCGAAGAGGACATCAATCTGTTGTGCTTTATTCCAAAATTGTAAACGAGAATAATGGAATATCCTACCGCCTCACAATTAAACAGTTGTTGAAAAAATTGTTTTAAAAACTCCGATACCAGATCTTTCCTTTTCTTTTTTCGTGTTTATTTTACATTTAGTCCATGACGGTGAAAAATATATAGGTAGTATATTAATCAATATCGTACAACAAAATGGTTCAGTACTTAGGGTTTGTTGCAAACACTGACTAATGAAAATGGTACGACAGAAATTCGATTAAACTCACTGAATATAATGAAGTCGTTTATGGGAAATTCTATTATTAAATATTCGACCGTACGGAAAAATTAAATATATACATATGCAATGGTAACTTTAATTTAGTACGTATACATTAATTTTTTGCCTCTGAAAAATATGATCCACAACTGGATACATTTGAATAGAACGAAACATAGGAATTTCACAGAAATTCTACCCGTAGCTGAGATAAATACAACCTAAATATAACCTAACGAAGAACTCGAATTACCGACCAATATAACGGAATTTCATTACGCTCAAATTATTTAATTAACTACTGTGGATTGCTTCGCGGAACGTGCCTCTACCCTTGAAAATTTTATCGGGCATTCTAAATATTAGATTGTGAACGTAATGTAAGTTGTTTACAGTACTACTATTGTCCACCACTACCAGTATACGCAGTTCATTAAAAAACATTTTTTAAAGAAAATGTAAATAAACCTAACTATTTACATGCTATTGCTAAAGGAAACCAATGATTTGATGGTGAGGTATTGTTGAGACTGCCTTTTAATAAATTAATAAACTTTTAAACGTCAAGGGAATAATAATTGATTGTCATATTTTTTGACTTTTTCAAATTTATTTAATTTATTATTTATTTATGTATCTGTTTAATGAATTGACTTATTTCTTTATGATTTTCTTTCTTATTGTTTATATGCAACGAATAAGATGTTTAAATAGATTATAAAATTATTATTTTAATTGTTATTGAACATTCAAAACTATCTTCACGATTTGTACCAAAACTGATAATGATGGCCAACTCACCGAAAGCTGTTCATGGTTCAGTTGTTGTGTGATGATTCACGACAATGTACACGAAACACAATAAAATTTCGAATAACGGACAAATATACGAGACGTCAACAATGGGAAATCAGAAGGAATTATATGGCGAATTACAAATAAGGTAAGGTGGTATTACTAATTGATGGGAAAATAGTGGAATTTGTGGCTATTATAATATCAAATGGCCACGTGATAAATTTCCGTGGGTATTAGTTAAATTACGTAAAAGAAAGCAAGAATCAATAGTCATGGAATAACTAAATGAGATGCTTAGACGGTATGAGGCAATCAGAAATAAGGCGTGCGAAGAAGGGGAAAATCAGCGCAGTAAAAATTAAGGAGAAACGTAAATGGGTACTGTATTGCGCATATTAGGGGAGCAGAAGAATTGTGCGTGTTAAAAAAAGAAGACAGAACTTACTCCGACGCGGTGACGATCGGATAGTGGTAGAAGGTTCTCCGAGATAGTAATACTCAGATGAATAAATTGTTGTAATAGATGGTTGAATTGTTGGCGGTACAAATGTCGATGTTGGAAAAAGTATAAATCTTGTGTGGAGAAGAAGAGTGTAATGATGTAATTGGACTAAGCAGAAATGGAATTTATAATGTACATGAAAGTCGACAGCCAAGAAGGCAGCTGACTCAAAACAGGAAAATGACAAAACGGGGACATATTAACACGAATGTTGTAAGAAGATAACGTCTTGGTGTAGATTTTAATAATTTTCCAATTAAAGTTGTAAGAGGCAGTGGCAATACATGCAAGGAAAATTCCCGAACGCAAAATAATTAAATAAATATTTCTTATTTAGATTTTCGTAACCGCGAATCCGTATGGACGGTCCTGTCAACCCACAAAAACATTTTTTTTCAAGACGGGTAGACCTCTGCATATGAAGAGGGAAATGGTTAAAGTAAATAAATAGATAATATATCGAAGGATAAAAGTTACATGATAATAGTAAATAAATACCCGGGTAGTACATGGAAAATCCGCCAGAGTTGGTTGGTACTTACGAAGTCAACTTAATGCGTGCAACCAGAATTTATGTTGGAGGAGGGAGAGGAGGCGAGACTTTATAGAAAAGGGAATAAGTTTCCAAGTGTTTAGAATATTTACATTACTACTTTAAAATACTTACTCCACTAGCACGACAGTACTCAATAAAATAAAACATGTTAAAATTTTATTTCATATATACGTCTTTAAGTTTATTTATTTTTTTGCATTTTTTTTTCAATTTTAAGCCAGAGCAAGTGGTCATGTCTTCCATATCCTGTTAGCGCTCATGGTCAACTTACAATGCTAACCTGTTTGGAACCGACACACAGAGGCGAATTATTAACGATAATTGAGGCCTGAAGCTAATATACTTTTGATTCCCTCCCTCTCTGACAATAATAAAATTCACAAAATACAACTCTGAACAAATATGAATTGAAAAATAAAATTTTATGAAGATTTTTATCTTAGTTTAGAAACAAAATTTACATGGGTCTGTGGTAGTCAGAACATGCAGCTTTCAACTGTTTAGTACCGAAGGTAAATGGACACGAAAATTATTTATAGACCATTACTTAAATCTCTCGAAATGGAAGCTTACGCCTAACATACGTGAATCTGATGGAAAATACACAAATGCGATTCAATCGAATTTGAATCCAAGAGTATTGCAATTTTCAAAATATTTAAAATTTATTAAACAGAATTGTCGTTTGTGCAGGAGACATTTAGCAAATCTACAATGTCGTATATATTTATGAGCCCTTAAAGATCCCGAGCCCATAAGTTACAGATTACTTCCTTATTATTACACAATTATGTTTTACAGAGGATCAGCGCTTTAGACAAGTAATACAGAATAAACAATACCTAGCTAAATTTACATTAGCATTACTGACAGTTAAGAGCCTAGTGGTTGTCATGAATGGAGCGATGATAAATCATGCTTCCAGCGAGTTAGAAAACACCGAAGTCAAGAGAGTGTAGCTGACTAAATCCGCGCCTATCCGACGCACCTTACGCGTGGTTACGCTAACGCATCGCCGCCAGCGGAGGCGCCCAAAGGCCAGCTGCCCCACGGGTCACTCACGAAACCCGGTAGTTCACGCCCAAGTGTCGCGTCACAGCAGGCGACAAGCACGCGTCCCCGTGCGGGTGGCGAAAGGGTTGCACGCACAGGTGCAAACTATTTACGCGGAAAGAACTAAATACGATAACATGTTTGTTGAGAAAATTCCGTTAAATTTCTAATAAAAAATATTACATAACGTCCTATAAACTACTTAACTCCTCTTCAGCAAGATTTTTTTATCATTAGCAGCTTTTGCAAAACAAGCATCAACAGATCTGCAACTAATTGCAGGAAATAAAATGAGAGAATTAGTTTTCTGATTCTAATTTATTCCATATTCTTGTTGCTTCTATTTTACTACATTTTGTAAGATGAATAGTCTGAATTCTAGAAAATTGCTGTTTGATCTGTAATCAATTGAAGGGTTGCGTCAGAGATAAATCATAACAAAGATAGTCACTCTTGGCAGTTTTCATTTTTCTTATTAGTAGCGTAGATTTTCAGCAGAAGTCTCGGAATTCTTGATGTTAACTGATATCCAGTGGCAAATGAAGTTATACGGCCGAAGTTGTACCTAATGTTCTTCCCCGCATCACTGTGAAGGTTAGAAATATGTTCGATACACAGTTTCAAAATGATCTCCTGTAAAGAATCGATTTTGTGGCTTATTACACTCTCTGACGCAACCCTTCAATTATGAGAAGTAAATGTTACATAAGGGAAAAAGAAGATAAAAGAATGTCCATTTTTTTTCAATTATTCGAGAATGCCAAAAACAATAGGAACAAAGATAGAGGTAGGTGTGAATCGGATCAAGTCACTGGTCAATAAGTTCCGCGATGACAGCAGAGATCCAAAAATTGCAAGTCGTTGAGACAGACGTTCGCAGCCACTGAGGGCAAAGGGGGCGTCAACGCGGGAGCGCGGATTTGTGTGGCAGAGCGAGAAGAGCGCGGCTGGACCGTCGAGAGCGCGATGCGACGGCGGGAATGGCACTCCTAGGAGAAACTCTAAGTCAAAGGAATGACGAGGCGCAGACAGCTCGGACTTCGGTATGTGGTGAGGAGGAAATGGAGAGTCGTCGGGATTGAAAATGAGATCGACGTGTCGACGGAGGAAGGCAACCGCAGAGATTCAGGGACAAGGATGCAACCGAAAGCGAACAGTGCGCAGGGAAGCGTCGAAGGAGACATAAATCGAAGATAGTTAATTATTGGCTGATTGTTACTGATTCCGCCAACTACTCAGGTCATTAAGTAAGTGTAGTGCCTGTTTTTGCTCGGGAGGTGGCGGTGGTCTTCCCCCACTGTATGGTGAGATCCGTCGCCGACCTACCGTCGCCTAACGGGGGTTTCCCTAACCTGGTATCTCCCACCAGCGAGGCACCACCCCAGCCTGGACAGGCTCTAAGCTCCCGGCCGGTCTCCCGGCATGAGTGGTAGTGTATTTCATGCTAGTGTAAGTGTGTGTAAGGGGTGAGAATAGGGCAAGGAGGAAGTAGGAAAAATCTCGCGCGGTCCGTTTGTTAGGGCTCTGATCAGACAAACGCCTGATGTTGATCGGAGAAACCACGGAAAACTACCGATAAGAGCATCCGGCCGCTCGAATTCTCCTCCAGACAGCGACTGAATTCGATCTAGCTGACAAGGTAGTGTCGAAAACCTTGACACCGTCGGGACTCGAACCTAGGACCTCCCGGTCAGAGCGACTGCAGTGACATCAAGATGCCCTGAGCCATCTCTTCCGGAGATGTTGTCGGTGTCGGAGATAGTTAAACTGGCAGAAGCAACAGGGTTGCACAGAAGGAAGTTCACATGGCTGTGGGTCGCTAATAAAAAATCCTTCTTTTAGAGAACAAAAAACTGGAATAGCCAGTTTTTGAAGAAAAATAGATCAGGACGGATCGAAAACTATAGCGAAGTACGAGAATGGCGACGAATCGGCAGGAAAACGTACCAAAACCCTTTAAAGGAGAACTTGGAATTAGAGCGTGAGACACGAGATGAGCGACGCGCGCACGGTAATGCAGAAACCTCAAAACGCAACCTTAATTAAAATATGTGGCTCGCAGTTAGCTCTTGGTCAGCGTGCTGGGTTCGATTATAGTGTACAATATTATAGGTCAGGCAATATTATAGTGTGCGTTTTCCTTGCACTGTCGCGGTATATCTTGCTGTGTAATAATGGTTGAGAAGACCGGAATACGGCATGGGAATGTGTACGTGCTAACCACACATACCCCCTTAACCCACGGCCGCGAGGCAGGGACGTCGCCAGTAGGCTTGAGCCCGTTCACGGGCTGTCGCGCCAACTACGTGCATACATACATACAATTAAAATATGCATTCATTAGTATGCTTGGTAACCGCAGTTAAGAGCTAGGGGAGCGGAAGTGTCTGGAGTACGGTCGGCAAGTCACGGGGTGGGTTGGCGGCGAGCAGAATCGGGAAGGAGAAAAGCGGGAAGGAAAGACAGTAGCGCAAGAAGAGACGGAGACACGAAGGGGATAAATTTGATGGTGTGGAGGAGAGGCAGCAATGACCGGAAGAGTGTTGCGGATAAATAGGAATAAGCGTAGTGGGGGCGATATCTGTGGAGTTGATGCGGAGATGGAGTCCGGGTAAACGGAGCAAGGAGAGGAGTACAGGACACAGAGCGCAGACGCCTTGAGAGGGAGATGCTGCGGCAGAGGTGCGATGTTTAGGCGGGTCAGCAGCCCGGCGGGGTGGCGCGGCGACAAGAGACAGCTGTTTCAGCGATGGATGTAACGATGCAACGGAGATTCAGGGCTGGGAGACGGATTGGGAGAATGAGCACACGAGGTGGGGATGTCTTGACAGGGAGTTGCATGGTCCAACGGTGTGGCGGGTCGGGGTGGCGACGCCACGCGATATCTAACGGTTAGAGCGGCTGTGACGGCGACGGATGTGACAGGGATTCATGAAGGGGCGACGGAGAGAGCAGGGGAGAACGAGGACAGGGAGGTACTGAGGCAGAGGTGCAACTGCGTGGCGGGTCAGCAGCACAGCACGGCGCGGCGGGGTGACGCAGCGACAAAGGGCGAGAGCGGCTGCGTCGGGAGCGGGCGTAGGCGGACGGAGGGAGAGGGGGGCGTGGGCGGCGCGGCGGAATAACGAGGGGCGGGGCCGCTGCGAGATCGAGTTACGCCACGCGGAGAATAATTGCGCCCGCGCGCGGGCGGGCGGGAGTGCTGAAAGGGCCCGGAGCACTTCGCGTGCTGCCTGAGGCGGAGCGCGAAGGCCTTTGGAGAAGCCCCTAGGCCGCGCGGCGCCGCGGCGCGCCGCAGTTCAAACAATGCCACCCGCGCCGCCCGGCGCGCGCTATGCTACTTACCGGCGAAACCGCTCACACACACAAATGTCTTTAGCATAATGGGTTTTGTTAGGTTCCGCCACACGGAAGGCCTGGCCGACAAGTAAGGCAAGGCACGTCAAATTCAAGCTTTTCCAGGGAACGGGAGGCTTTTAATATAAAATTACTGTTGTTGAAATAATTACTGACAAAATATTTTTGTTCATATTTTAATTAGTCTGAGTGAATCCTTATGTATTATATAGAAACTTCCGTACAATGTGCACGTTAGTGTGCACAAAGTAAATGAAAATATTGTAATATTTTTTCAAAAAGGAAGATCTGAAATTTTGAAAGGCAAACGCGAATTTCATGTCTACTCTCGTTTCTATAATTGGCCATAAATCTTCAATTTTAATGGCTAATTTAGATGCGTCGTCTGTTTGATTGTCACGATTCTCCAAAAAGTATTTTCGCTTCCGTGCCCATTTAAATATTCACGGAAACTATTATATTTCGAAGAGAGCGTATTTATGTTTTGTGCATACAAATCTATTACACGAATGGTCATTATAATGCGTTTACAAGCCTCTACTCACCCAGCTTTTCTGAAACCTCCTCACGCTCAAGTCCAGCGAACTCCCACGAGTGCAGGACGTGCATCCTGCTCGAAATCCCAGGTGTTGGAGCCTCGCGTGATGCATGTGCGCGCACATCCTGCCCGCGCAACCGCCCTTACGCCACCGACTCCGCGCTCCCACGTGCGGCGCGCTCCACTTGCGTCAGTCGCCCGCGTCGGCGCTCGAACCCATGGCCAGCGGAGGCGAAGGGCTGATGCGGTGTGTGGGTGGTTGCGGGCGCTCGGGAAGGGGCAGGGTGACAAGGTGGCATAGCAGCATTACGGGGGAATGTGTACAGGAGATAGGCGGGCGAAAGGCAGAGTTTAGCTCAGAATCAGCGGTGTCGCTGCTGCGATTCTCACCGAGAGGTCCAAGGTATGAGTCTTGACAGAGACGGATTTTTCACTCTAGTAGTACAGCTAGGTTGAATTGTAATGTGGAGAATTCTAGCCGGTGGCTGATCTAAAAGGTAGTTTTCCGTTGTTTCTCGTCAATACCAAGTGAATGCCGAAGCAATACATGAAACGGGTCACTTGCCACCAACGATCTTTCCTTCTATATCTTCGTCCTATCCCCTCCCCTTACACACAAATTTACACACATTCATTACACAACCACGCATGTCGGGAGCCAAAAGGTTTTCCCGGCTCGGGGGTACCCTGCTAGGGTGAAATACCTGGAAGGGATACCCTCCGTAAGTCGTTGTGTATGTTGGCTCCGGATCTCTTCATGGAGGAGAGACGTAATCACCGCCACCTCCCGTGATAAAACACTGACTACACAACGGGACGTATGACAGTTGACGTGCCCAGAAACATCAATAAAATCAATCATTAGGTGGTCGAAGACGTACAGAGAGAGATTGGAGATGGCCGAGAAATCGGCCGGAACGGAAGACGGATGAGAAAAATCGGAGATGGGTGAGTAAAGAATAGGAACAGAATGGATGAGTTTAGGATGGGCGAAAATCGTTAGGCGGGGAATGGACTAACAGGCACCCAACAGGGCAGGAAAAGAGAGACGTCACAGGAGTGTAAAGTATAGGACGCATGTAATGAGCAAAATGGAGCATGTGGGATATACGGAAACGGAACAAATGCAACGGCTAGCAACGAAACAGCTGAAAAGGACAGAAACGTATACGGTCGGAATTATTGACGACGATAAGGTGGAAAGTGACGTGACGAATGGGTCAAGACAAAAGAAGCGAGAGCAAAGTGTAAAAGAGTAAAGAGGTTGAAGAAACGAGCCTAACGTAGTGAGGAGGTACGGGAACCCAACGAGAATGCCAAAACAGGGCGGACGAGTGGGCGCTTATGCAAGCAGGTTTGAGTCGCGGCTGTACCAAACGTTGGGGCAAAGCGGAGTGATACGGGTCCAGTCCGCGTGGCGAGAGAGGCGGCCGAGCCCCACAGTGTCGGACGGGAGAGATCGCGGGCGGCGGGAGGGGCAAACGGCCAAGCGAGATGACGGGAGTCGGGGGAAGGGAAGAAGGGAGTCGGGGTGGCGCCGACGCCGCCTAATCCCATCCACATTCATTACGCCGCCGCGCGCGCGTTCCGACACCCGCCTCCCGCCTCCCACCTACCGCCCCCGCCTCCAGCCACCCATCTCCCGCTCCTCGCCTCCCTCTACTTATACTCCCTCTCCTATGCACTCGCGCGTTCGCAGCGTCTGCTGCCCTCGACCTCCGCGCTGTACGGGCGTCAGTCGCGTTGATCGGTGAACAGCCCCTCTTGCTGCCCCAGTAAACGCATCAGTACATCTCGCATATGTCCGGCCCTTTCCATTCTTCGAATACATTCTCGATTTCTTTATCGGTAGAGCCGTAATGAGCTATCGGCAGAACACCCTCACAATTTACTGTTATATGACTCCACCCTCTTGCAGGCGTATAGTTAGAGTTTCACGCCAGGTCTTCTCTAGATTTCACTGTTAGAAGAACATTGAGATCATCCCGAAATGAGAAATTGACATGGTTCCAAGAATATTTGAAAGTTGCAAATTACTGTGGCGTCTACTGTCTTGAAATGTGAAGATTAAATGCTGCATGTGTCATAGTTTTGTATTCCATCAATATAATTCTGTTCACAGGTTTCCCCATCAATGGTTTTACCACTAAAGTTTCTTCATGACAATAACCCACTTCAATCCCAATACATAGGCAATAATAAAAAATAAAAAATACGATTAGAAAAAACAATTGATCAGAATCCACCTTGATGGATTGCATGCTATACCCTGTCTCATCTATATTCTTTTGCTGCCCATTCACAAACATTCCGAAGTTCTCACAAACATTTTAGATCCATTGATGAAAGGCGTCAAAATCCACTTCAAAAGAGCTCGCGGTCTATAGAGACGATTTGGGGTGGAAGCAATATAATTCAACCGATAGCGCTGATCATGAAAAGGCCAGAACTGTTGAGAGAACTGACCGAAATATCCACAGTAATCGATGTAATTGAGCAGGTCAGTGCATTCAAACTATATACGCGATTTTATCAATACAAATACTCTTCGTTATCTCAATACGAACGCATGCACATCAAAATGGAATTTATCTGGAAGCAATTGACGAAAAAAGGTTCTGAACTGCCTTAATAATCACAAGGAATAATTTCAAAATAAAAAAGAAGTTCTTTTCTAATTCATAGTATTCATTCAAGAAAGAAATTTACTTATATTTGTAAATAAAAGTTTTGAATAAAAAGGCACTGAACAGATGCCAGAAGCAAACGTTTCACCAAAATAATGGGCATTAGGAAGGTTATTTATTCAGATTAACATGTAAAAAGTATTATCATATTATCTACAATTTTCTACAAAAAATACTAAAACTTTCCAAAACTTATAGTAGTAATAACCACTACCAATTTCCTATTAATTTTATTGTCAACTTTTCAAAATTTCATATTCGTTAAAATTCTAAGATGAATATTCTAAGATTTTGTATATTACTCCTACATATACTTTTCATTAAAGTTAAGGCGCGCAACGTCGAGTTTTGCCAGTTAAGTCACTTTGCCAACGCCAGGAAAGCAAATGACATCTAATTAAATATAAAGCAAGAAAAGGCAAATCCTGGGCGCCTTAAAAAAAAAGACGGATTGAGCAACGTTTAAAGGCCACGCCGGGCCCGGCGCTTGAAGAGAAAAGGAAACGAAGAAATTGTGAGCCTTCTATCCGTCTCTCACAAACGGCATCCATCCCAGATATTACAACAAATCTCGTTATGCGGCCGTTATACAACAGCGGCCGTCACTTTCCTTCAGTAGAGGCGAAACGGTCCCAGGCGGCCGCGACGCAAAAGGCGCCCCTGGCGGACGTGGGCGGGACTCCCGCACTCACCTGAAACAGAAACGCATCGCCTTGCGTAAGCACCAGGAACGTGAGACGCTCCGCGTTCTGAGCACAACGCAAAACGCTGCATGGCAAAATGGTTTTCCTTTTTGTTTTCGCGGTTTGTTTGTATAAAGAATTCACTGTATTAAATTGCATGCAAAGATGAGGTAGTCGTTTCTGAAAATGGAATGAATGAAATAATTTTAAACATGTTGAAAATATTTTTGGTAAAATGAAATGTTGAATCTCTGAAGTTTCTGCAGAAAATTTGCATTGCTTTGAGGAAGGGATAACGCTAACGAATGCATATTTCTTAACGATCCACACGATTCAATATCTGAACATTACATTTTCATTTAAATGAACAATCGAGTTTCTCACATCAGCACATCAGTGAGCTATTTGCACCCCATTTGGAGAAAGGAAATTTTTCAAAATCAGATGTTGAAGGACTAATCCTTCATAAACATTCTTATGGCGACAAAATACAATTAATCATCGGGAAGTTGCTTATAGTTTACTTTACCCTTCAGTGAGTTGACGACTTGGCTCGCACCGCAGGAGTCGCCAGTGGACCACGTGGTTTCGTCCGAGAGGCTACAGGCAGCCTAAGGCCGGCGACAGACTAGAAGGCAGAGAGATGCCGCGCGAGAAAAGTGAAAAGAGATCGATGGGGCTTTGTCCACACACTAGAAATCGGTCATTCGATGCCTCGAAATGCCTTTACGAGCCACAAGCTTCACAAACAGAGAGTCATGATAGCCGAGTGTGTTCCGAGATCAGTTCCATTTGTTGATTTATTGAATGCTCATGTGTAATTTTAACACGTCAAACCTTGTATTGCCACCATGATAGTAAACCCTCTGTATAACGATTTTGAATTGCCAGAAGAGAAATACATCATTGCACTGTATTTAAATCATTATTTATTTATTTAACAAACTGTTAAATACTGTATATGAAGTATGGAGGAGAAGTAAATTTGTGGGTTGTGAAGGTTTGCTACGAGTTGAATTACAACTAAATGGTAAGTGCTGCAATAATTTATAATTTAATTCCCAGTTAATTCACTGCTCAATGTTATGACATCACTCATATGAGTACCGCTGTTCAACATGAGGTAGCGAGCGCCTCAATTTCTATTAACAAATGCACCTGTTCGCCAACCGAGAAACTCTCGCCTCCGAATAGGCGAACATCTTTAAACTCCATCTTTTTAAGACATCCTTTAAAACCGAACAGAGCTGCCAAGTGGTCTGTTCGACATTCTATGCACAGAGCCCATTACACCTCGTTGCAGCCCTACATCGTCGCACGAAAACATGAGATGTCCGCCTCCCTCGCCGCCGCTTCGTGTCGCCGCGTGAGAAGACAATCGCCGCGCGCTCGCACGCCGGGGCGGCAGGGCTGGGCGGTGGCGCAAACGCCCTCGCCCTCGGCCCCTCTGGCGACGCGTGCGTGGGAGGATTCGGCCGGAGCTTCGCGCCATTCCACTACAAAAGGCTCGTATCCATCCCGTTTTCCTGTACGAAATGCGAAGCAGAGGAAGAAAGAAAATCAGAAAGAAGTCAAAAGAAAGAATGAAAAAGAAAGAACGAAAAAGAAAGAAGATAAAAAAGAGGGCCAAAGAATGAATACAAAAGAAATAATACAAAAGAAATAATACAAAAGAAATAATACAAAAGAAATAATACAAAAGAAATAATACAAAATAAATAATACAAAAGAAATAATACAAAAGAAATAATACAAAAGAAAGAAGACAAAAGAAAAAATACAAAAGCAAGAATACAGGCAGGAGGCAGATGATAGACGAAAGAAGATAGAATAAAGAAGATAGAAGAAAAAAGACAGAAGAAAGAGGAAAAAGAAGAATAAGCAAGAAGCACAGCGAGAACTGTCTCTTCTTTGATACTCAATAATCCCTAATTGTATAAAAAGAGAAAATAGTTCACTAACAGCCGAAAATAGTTAAGTATTTTTTTCAGGTCAACCAAACATAGCTGAAAATTAAATGTAAAATATCTTATTAAATACAAACAGATAAATATGCTGATTTGTTCATGATATAATTTCCTTTGTGAAATGAAAGTTATGTACATACTCATTGCCTACCTAGAAATCAAAATTATTCATCTACTGCAGGGTCATTAATATGACAAAGAGCAATACTTTCTCTTTACTACCTTAAATGAGCCATGCATAATGCAGCCGGCCGACATTACTGTGATATTGAGTTTGCGGCGCAACGAAGCAACTTTCACTCTATGGTATGAACAAATATCTTGTTTCAAATACTTCTACGTATTTCCGTTCTGAAATACAATTCATTTTTTTTAATATTATAGGATTTTGGGGAGGCTACGGTAAGCCACTAAACAAGCATATGGAGTAATAAAGTAGTTCATGAAGGCCCATACAGACACATTTACCAAAAGAATTTCTATGAAAGATCTTTTAAACATACGCATAAGTGTTATTATTCTACCTACCAATACTAATTCTACGTACTACAACCGCAAAATTTATTTCATTACGGTAAAATTTAGATTCCATCTAATAATAATAATAATAATAATAATAATAATAATAATAATAATAATAATAATAATTACATTGCCAAAAGCAGAATTAGCTCAACATTAGGTTTAGTATTCATAATTTCTATAAGTAAGGAACAATTCAAATTTGAATCAAGATATGATGGTTCAAATAGAAATTCGTTTTGTATTCACGTAGTACATTATTTAACCAGGTGCTGTTGACTACTTACAATCGCAATTAACATATAATTTTTAAGTTGAAAGTTTGAAATTCAACGAAATCACGACTAGCACTCACAAATAAAATCACCATAAATTATGTCCGTCTGCCCGTCTGACTGCGAGTCCGCTTGTTTGCGAGTGTTTAGAGCGGACGTGGTTTGTTGCGGTTGGCCCCGTTTGGGTGCCATTAGGTCGGGCGCGCCTCTGCGTCAAAGAGACTATCAGGGCCGGGCGGGGACTTCAGAGGCTGCCGAGAGGATTCGGGCGGCGCGAGAGGGGCCTATCTGCATAATGAGATTCTTCGAGGTCCCGGATTACCCCCCACCCCCCTCCCTGTGCGCGGGGCCGATCCGTCAGCGCATCGTTCGCGAATGCCGGCGCGGCGCCGCGGGGGGGGGGGGGGGGACGGTCCCTCAAAAAGCCCGGATTTTCTTTGGCTTAGTTGATCCTGGCGGTGCTCGCCGTTGGCATGCCGTTGACGCGAAGAGATATCCGGAGAGGGACGCTAACGGACGTTATCTGCTAACGGACGTGTTGGTTGGAGCCGGATATCACAATCTAGCTGGGAAGGAACACGTCTGTCTCCCGGAATATAACATGCACTGCACTAATGGGAATAATGATCACAGCAGTTGACGTGCTCTAAAAAACAATCAATTTGTAGGGGTACTTCGCAAATGAATTTCTTCAAGCTGATAAAAAAGATTGAAAAACCTTCAATAGATATTGCGATTCATCTTAAATATGGAATCATAACTCTATGCGAGTTAAAAATGGGTTCGCATACCCTGTAACCTTCCACATTTAGGTTCTAGGGTTCAAATTTTGGTCACTGTGCGTACTTTGTCGATGAAATGGATTTGCGGGACCGTTTCCATGCCCTTGTAACCCACCTCACCTCCATCGTCATGCAACGTCATCATTTCGCTTGACAGATCCTTATTATATATACTTTCATTTCTGGATTAAAAGTAATTTCATCGCAGGATTAAAAGCTAACTAAGTTACTCGGGTATGGAATATCATTTCCATTGGTATACAACAATAATTTCGTTAAACAGTTTAAAACTTTCGTTCGACGACGACGTGATTATACGACACGAGAAGTTTGTTTTCACATTTTCAGGAGAGAGACACTGTCATTTGTCGCTCATGATCGTTGATCTTGGCAAATGTTTATTGGTCTGGAAATAATACCAAGACTTCGAATAATTGTAGAAATTGACAAGTAGTGTTTTTATGATAACGTTCCAATCATGTTGAAAATGCAATAAAAAGTAACACTTACAAAATTTCACTTACATTTCATGTCAGTGAGTGTTTCTTTTTCACCATAGTCTTAACACTTTAGAGAGCTCTTTATCAATAAGACATACGTTGTTATAATTTTCCCCAATAATCATTTCAATAGTTTTTTTTTCAAAATCTATCAGTTGGGAAATACTTGTACTTCGACATAGGTAGTCATTATTTCCTTACAAACAAACAAACACACACACATATATATATATATATATATATATATATATATATATATATATATATACATACATACATATATATACATACATATATATACATACATATATATACATACATATATATACATACATATATATACATACATATATATACATACATATATATACATACATATATATACATATATATATATATATATATATATATATATATATATATATATATACATACATACATACATATTTTTTCAACGTTATATTTATAAGATCAAGAGATCCGCATTCGATCAATTTATGTTGTCTTGGGATATGAACAGTTTTCATTCATTCATTTTTCTTACGAACCCTTCTTGCGATAAATTATGAAACAAAAATGACTAATTGTTTGAAAGTCCTCTTCAGAACACAATTTTGTCCATTTCTCAGATCATTTGTGATTTGTAAGGCTTTTACCGCAATGGAAGCCTCTTTACAATAGTGTTTTAGCTAGCCTTCAGAAATTCAATGAGGTACTAGTGCCCTGTCTATCAGTTACGGCGAATATTCATTAATTACGCAATAATGTTGTAAGAATCCTGCTCTTAGAATTGCCGTTGTTTATCTTCGTGAATGTATAAGCGCCAGCGGATGCATCTGCAGATTCCGTCGCAACAGCTCAACAACAAAGGATCCGCTTGCCAAATTTCCTCCACGATGCATCCACCACATCTTCCATGAATCGTAAGATCCATCCCGTCGAAACGGTTTGAGTTACCCGACAATTGCAGCATTCGTTTTATCTCATTAACCTCATCTGGCGCTGTTTGACCTTTAGGCGACCAAGATTGCGTGTGTGCCAGTGACTTCAATGCATGCATCTCCATACTCCGAGGCAGTATGGCCGGTTCGTTGGGACAAGGCGACCTCTAAGATTATTTTCCAACAACGCTTGGCAGGTCTCGTACATCTCGGAACGCCTTTGTTCTAGACTAATTTTCGCTCTCATTAGCAGTATCTATTAGAGGTAATACGCATCACGAGACGTGGAAGGCTTTTATTATCCTCCAAACCGCGACGGTTGTAAAGTATATGATAGGGAGTGCCCGTTCTGAACCACTTTATTACGACGTCTTTGTAGTCTGAAAATAAAGGACCAAACTGCAAAAAGTATATACAATGTTTCACAATGGACCTAGGTTTTTAACCATGGAAAAAATTAACAGAAAGAGGCAAGTAACAGAAAATTCTGAGTAACGAGATAATAAACAAACCATGTGCAGTGTACAAAGCGGTGATTTACTGGGCACGCTACGTTGAAGTAGAGGAAATTTTCTTCAGCCAGTTAATTGGGCGAGGCGCATCCAAGAAGATAATGAACCAAAATATTGTGAGGATAGTATGACATGAACTTGTTTTCAAAGTGGTTAAATTCATCTAATAGGATCGTTTTAAAAAAACGTCGCTTTTGTCGCTCATTTAATGGAAACGTTAGTAAGCATATTGCAAAATCCATAAATTCATTAATTACATTTTACAAAATGTAGTTACCGTACCTCTAAAACGTACGTTCTTATATAAACGTAAATACCACGCATTTATATTTTCACAATCTATTGCAATAAGCGTGCAGATCAGCAAAACATCCATTAATTTGCGGAAATTAATTTTCAAGCGTTGTTTGCTGGCATATGAACAGTATAAAAATTAGAACAATGCAAACAGAATTAACTGAAACGAAGTTTTGTGAATGCCGCAACTGTTTATACAATAATTTCTGTTAGTTCAAAACGGTTTATACCATGTTGCATTTGTAAATAATATTCTGGACCGCTTTTTTTCGGATTGATGAGTGCAGTTAAACAAATGGGAACAAAAAAGTTTGGCAAGGAAGCGAAGTACATACATAGCGGGGGGAAAAGTCCGAGAGTAGAGTACTTTCGGAAGAAATGGCGAATTGTACGGAATGGATATTAAAAAGGTAAAAACGTGACAAAAGCAGCTGAAGTAGAAATGTCTCAGGTGCCACGGAATTACCAACATGTCAACATGCGGACAACACTGGGGTTGTAAGTAGGAATACAATTGGCAATATTTACAATAACAGTTCTAGAATATAAGGTGATGAAAACTGATAAAACCAATACGGGGAAGAAAAACATCATGAATATATATGTTAAAGTGGATTTTTCTCTTATCATTACGGTGTATGGCCCAGAGAAGCCCCACATGGGACTCCTAAACAAAGATGGGGATAACATATACATAGACGGGATTTGTAGTACAATGCTAGGAGGATTATTTCGCTAAAAGGAACCATAGATATGAAGAGGCCACGGGATAGCATGGGCCGCGGCCAAGGGACAGAATACATGCAGATTATATAAAGCTTAAAAGCATTAGCATAGACACAGGATTGGGAACAAAGGGTGCACAGGGAGAAGGCGAGAGTCCTTAAGAGAGTGGAGAGGGCGGGACAGATGGAAGTGAGATGGAGTTGGGCGAGATGGAACAGGTTTATAGCGGTTTGCTGCCAGGGATGGCAATACGAAGGCCTGGGAAGAAGACGTCACAAAGGTCGCGTATACAGCTGCGGATGCAACTGCCAGGGTGGCCATGGAAGACGGGTCATGGGAGGTGGAGAGAGCGGTGGAGAAGGAATGGACGCCGTTGGCACGCGCGGTGGCGAGGGTGCAGGCAGGGGCAGCGACGGGTATTTCGTTACCGTAGAGAGTGGAGAAACGTGCAGTGCGGGGTGAGGTCAGAATGATTATTTGTTCCCCAGCACGTCAACTGTAATGATCATAAGTCCCGTTAGTGTAGTGAATGTATTATCCAAGGAGCTGGAACAAGCTCTAAGCTCTCGCAAAACTACCCATCAGACAAACCGGAATCTATAATTCTCCTCTTGAAAGAGCTGCAGTGTCTGAATTCGACCTAGCTACTTAGCTAGTGCCAAAAATCCGTCACTATCAGATTGATTGATTTTTAATTATTCCGGGCGGGTGAACTACTAGGGTCACTAGTACCGTAAGCGTAGTGTATGTTTTGCTCGAGAGGTGGCGGTGGTCTTCCCCGCTATATGGCGTGATCCGGCGTCGACCTACCGTCAGCTAGCGGGGCACCGCCCCAGGCGGGACAAGCCCTAAGTTCCCGACCGGTCTCTCGACATGTGTGGTACTGTAGTGTGTGGAAGGGGTGAGGATAGGATAGGAAAGACCGCACGCGGTTCGTGGCCAGTTTGTTAGGGTATTACTCCGGTATTTGCCAGGTGTTGATCGGAGAAACCACAGATACCTATCGATCAGAGCAGTCGGCCACTGGAATTCTCCTCCAGACAGCGATTGAATTCTACCTAACGGACAAGATAATGCCGAAAATTCTGCCACTGTGGGGACTCGAACCTAGGACCTCTCGGTCAGAGGGACTGTAGTGAAATCTGTTGATGCCCTGAGCCACCTCTCCCGGTCCATCACCATCATGGCTCTAACCCTAGGACCTCCCGGTCTGAATCGCTGCAGTAGCAAAACTAGTTCTCACCTAATGTCAGCTGGCGTCACGGCAGAAGCCGAGACCTGGCGGCCTGAGGCAGAACGCTCGGGGAATGCCGGGACTGGGTGCGGGAGGGGGCAGGCGCAGAGAAGACGGGCAAACGCTAAGGCGAGGAGAGGAGAGCAGTATGGTGGGCGGAGGAGGAACGGAGTGGGTAGACGGGTGTGTACAGCGGAGAGAAACTGGGGAACGGGAACAAGAATGACTACAGGAGTGCGGAGGGGTGGGCGGGAAGAGAGCGTATTTTCATACAGACGAGGGGACGGACGGGAGGCCTGGACCCAAGTAAGACATGTCTGAGTGGAGTAACTTTGACTAACATCTAATAATATGTATAAATGGAACATGTATGTATATTTCAAATTAACATGACATTCTTCATAAATGTGTAGACAAGGGAAATAGGCGGACAACAGACTGAATCTGTCTTTTTGTGTAAAATGATTGGATATTTTGCATTGGTTGGACTAAGGGATATTTTATTTTAATCGCCCAAGGCCCAAGGCTCAAAGGCCCAAGGCTGGAATTTTCGTCATCGACTTGGAAATGTGCGTTTTTGCAAAGCAAACATCCCTGTCACATACAACTTTTTCAGACATTGCCTCTTCTACAGCGCATTTTGTACTGTTCCATTTGTCCACTTGCCTCAGGTGTAAGTCAACAAAAAAAAAATACTGGCGAGCGCGGTGCTGCCAAGTCAGGCGGTGCGGAGAGGGTAGTACCGAAGCGTACGGGCGGGCTCGCCCAGGATGGGCAACACGTCGCGCCGGCAAGCGGGAGCGCAGACGACCTGGCGGGCGGAAGCGGAGCGGGACGGAGCGGGGCGGGGCGAGGCGAGGCGGAGCGGGGCGGGGAAAGGTGGGGTTGGGCGGGGAGAGGTGGGGTTGGGCGGGCAGGCGGGGTGGGGAGAGGTGGGGCGGGGCGGGATGGGGCGGGGCTGGGCGGGGTGGGGTGGGGCGGGGAGGGAGGGGCAGGGCGGGGAGGGGCGGGGCGGGGCGGGGCGGGGCGGGCGCTGTCAAGCGCGACGGCGCGGTGCAGTGCTGCGCGGGCGGAGCGGCATGCGCCAGACAAAGGCGCAGTCGTTAGCCGCTCAGCCTCGATCAATTAGAGCCCCTCTAACGAACCGATTTTGCTCTCACGCGCCGCAACCGCAATGCCATGCGCCCGGCCCCGCCCCCTCGCCCTCGCCCTCGCCGAGGCGGGCGGTCGCGCTGCCGGCGCAGGCGGCCCCCGCCGCCCTCCCACGCGCGGTCGCCCTTTTGTGCTCCGCTCTCACGAACCAGATGCAACTGCAAGAAGCGCTAGACGACAATCAACGGGCGGCGCCATGACGTACATCCAACACACACAAGAGGCTGGCTGCAGAGGAAGAACGTGTACGCAGATATAACAGTTGTAACAAAAAGTACTTTTCGCAAATTGTTTGCAGAAAGGTTCATGTATTCTCATAGATAAAAAAGAAATAAACAAACAGCTTAATATAAGCGTCACTATATAGGTCAATAAACATATGAATAATGGATGTAAGTACAGCAAGAAGTATAGCAAGTAAGAATAATGGATATAAGTAGGCAAAGTACAAAACAAGTACCAATCGAGGATTAAAAACTGTAAACTTCTCAACGCAGCATTGCTCAAAAATACGAGACTGTAATATTACAATTCAACTTAGCGCTAATATTAGTTTTCTTTAAATAAACAGTATTTGAAAACAAAAAAACGTTACACTTATGTAAATGAATTAGTAAATAATAATAAATGTATCATTGTATAATGTATTTAAATTCGAACATTTGAACAATGTTTATTTTCTTTTGGTTCTTAACATGATGCCGAAAATTGGACGTAACTCAGTCTACTTAATCCAAAGAATCAAAGTTCTAATTAGCAAAGCTAAAGTAAAGAGCACACAAATTACCTCTGCATGTCTCTCAAATTCCCTAAAATAATATTGAACAGCAAATATTAAACGCGATGTACTTCCTAATTCTTCAGTAATTAAAAAAAAATAAAATAAATCAAACAAGGGAAAGGAAAAAAGTCTAATTTACAGAAATAAAAAGGCATTCAAACAAATATTAGAGCCAAACTATTTCTCATCCGCTTGATCGCAGACTCTTGCGTCAGTACGGCTCGTTCTCGAGAGAGCGGTGTTTTGAACGCCTCTGCGATGCGACCTCCGCCGGGCGGAAGAATCAGAACGAATGTATTACGAGGTGAAAGTGATCAGGTGGATTGCGGCCGCAGGTCTGGCAACGCCGCCGTGCACCTTAATCGCTCTGTGCTAACGGGCTAATTGCAGACTACTACAAAAAAGGAGTACATCGATGTGAAATGTTCCGCGTCCCTCAATACAGATGAAATAATAGGTTGGACCGCCATTCTAACATCATCCAGTCCCCTATAAGTAGGTTACAATTTCGTCAATGTTTTACGCAGTGACCGTAAATTCAGACAATTCTTGCTAAACTTTTTATTTGTTTTTATGACAATACTACTGTTTCTGCCCTCAAAAGCTAATAAATTTATGAATCGAGAATAAAAACAGTAGATAAATCATCTTCTGTATTTTCAGTAAAACCTACGTATTCTTTGTGCATTTTAAGTTTTCAAGAAATAACTGTGCTTTTCGTAACAAAAAGTAAACACGCTCAATTGTTACATTTAGGAATAGAGATAACGTAATATTTGCTATAAAACATTAGAGACAATTATATCATAATTGTTTTTCAAAATTTGTAGCCTATTCATAAGAAAGGGAGAGAGATGTCTAATGAACCCACATTCCTCGCGGGTACGGTTATATTCCAAACTAATAATCGTTCATTATACTAATTAAAAGTTAACGAATATTGAAATGTAGTATCTAATTATCTCTGTCCCAATTACATATTGATGTATTTACCAATTTATTCCGTTCTAACGACGTAAAAAAGGAAAAAAAAACAGAAGAAAGTTCTTCCTTGAAATTCTCTGAAGGAAAATTTCCTAAAAAAACGTTCGTTCCATGCCCTCTGAATATGATACTGCATTTGACTACACTAGTGTAATTTTTACGTTTATTAATGATTACTACGAAACAAATACCATACATAACGATAAGACAATGAACAAACGAACTATGAAACATTATTCGATATTCGTGTTCTCTAGCTATCAAGATATTCTAACTAACTTTACTAATGGGCTGCAAAAGCTAAAATGCTGCTGAACAAATCCACAAAAATCTTGCAATAAATACCTGCATGCCGCTCAACAAATCCTCCAATAAATTAAATATGTAAAAAACAATTTTTACGTAAAATTTCAATAACACAATGCAGTGAATACTCTATGTCATATAAGTTCACAAAACACTTATTTACTTGCTAACCAACTAGTTTTCTTTCAAGAGAGAGAGTACCATTCCTTACACCAAAATTGAGTCCGTCTTCGGATAAACACACACGCACTTCAAGCTCTGGGATCAACTAACAAGTGCAGGTGTCAGTCATTTCAGTTGGCAATGTATGACTATTACCTGCAATAGAGAATAATGCTCTTTCATATTGCATACAATACATAGAACGTGTTGTTTTCTAAATAACTTATTTTGTCCCTTTCCAAGATTATCCATAATTTGATACGTTTCCGTTAATTGTTCTTCCATTGTATTTTATTCTCGAAGGGAATCACCCTCCGAGTCCAATCCATTGCCTTTCTGTCACCATATATTTGTTGATACATCCGTTCTCTTCTTTACGATCAAATCTTAGTTCATACATCATTATTCCTTCTTTATTCTTTCAAAACTTTTCCGACCTCTTCTCTTTACGGTGTGGTTGCCCTCGCGAGAACTACAAGAGAACAAAAAAGTCGGACTCCCAGTCTTGGTGTTCGAAGAGGCACAGGGGGGAATGAGTCCACCTGAGGCATCCTGCGCGTCTTTCTTGCACCGCCTCGCCCCTGCGCCGCTCCGCCTCACCTCTTGACGCGGCCGCCCTCGCCGCCCTCGCCGCCCTCGCCGCCCTCGCCGCCCTTGCCGCCCTCGCCGCCCTCGCCGCCCTCGCCGCCCTCGCCGCCCTCGCCGTCCCCTCGTCGTACCTGCCCCCATCACTGCCGTCACCATCCGCGTCGCACCTCCCGCTTCCTCGTTACCTTGTTACCCCGCTACCTTGTTACCCCGACCGCCTCCGCTCTGCCACCAAGCCCCCTCCCCCGTTCCCATACTCATTCTGCCGCCCTCCCCGCCACATTTCCTATCCCTTCCCCACCCCGCCACCTTCCTTATCCCTTTATCCCCACTCTCGCCCCTTTCGCCGTCTCTTTACCCAACCCGTCGCCCCCACGCCCCTGCGCGCCTCTAGCTCCTTCCCTTCCCCTCTTCCCCACCCCCTGCATTCACCGCCCTTTTCTCATTCCGTACACCTTCCTCGACCCCGCCGCGTCCCTTATCCCGCCCCTTTCCCAGCCTCGCCATCGTCCTCTCCCGCCACCTCCCCCATCCCAACTACTCTTCCATCCCCCATCCCTCCGCCCTCACCACCACGGGCTACCTCTTGGCTCTATTGTCGCTTCCGCCGCTCCTGTCTCCATTGCCACCTTCGCTGCCCTCCTCCTCCTCTCCTCCCCGCCGCCCCCGCCCCAGCCTTCGGAGGCCCCGCTTCGGTTAATCCGCTGCCGGCCATCGCGTAGCTACGTCCATTCCGCGACGTTTTTGCCGTCTCTTTTTAAGTTGCAGGACTTCTCCCGAGGGTTTTGTGCGAGAAGCCTCGTCCGAAATTTAGCGGTCTTCCCAGGAAAGTGCTCTCTATTTCCAGGACAGGTCGTGTGCCTTTTTTTTAAACTGACGCTTTCTATTTCCGTGTGTTTATGGATTTGACAGAGGACCTAAAAGAAAAAGTTGATAAAAGAATGCCTTGTCTTTAGAACTCTTAACTTTCGTCATGTACCATTAGAACATTTTTCCTTCCAATATTTGCGAAGATTTTCGTAATACAAGGAAAAATATAGGGTAGTTTAATTGTGTAAATTTATTAGAATACTTGTTAGTATGCACTGTACGACGTATAAATTATCTGTAAAAATGTTATTTTCGTGTTTAACTAAGTATTGAATATTTTACTTGGAATGAAGAATAACTTCGTACACGTACTTTCGACAATTTCCATTCTTCTCACCGTATTTATATTCCATTAACAGTTCTCCAGAAACAAGTTACACACGAATATTTCGTGCGAACAAACAAGAGATCAATATTTCAAGTAATGCATATTCCATCTCACAATAAATATTTCACTCTACAAATATTAAATTCCTAGCGTCTGTATTTCAGATGTGGAATCTCAAACAGAAAATTCAGGCGAAACGAACCGAACACGTTTGCCATGGCAACGCGCGCAAACAGGGGCAGCGGATACGACTCGCGCTGTGCACGAACACTTGCCCGGGCAACCAGCGCGCGCACTTCAAGCGGGGCGAGGCGGAGCCAGACGGGGAGGAGCGGGCGGGGTGCGGCGGGGCTAAGCAGTGCGGGACAGAACGGGGCTGGGCGAGGCGGTGAGAGTTAGGGGCGTGAGTGGGCAGCGCTGGGCGGCTGGGGAGGGCATGGGACTGGCGGGGCGGGGAGAGTTGGAGCGAGGGTGGGCGGCTCTGGGCGTGGCGCAGGTGAGCGGGGCGGGGCGGGGGTGGGGTTGGTTGGTGCGAAACGGGAGAGAGCGGGGCAGAACGGGGCGGGGCGGGGCAGGGCAGGGAGGAACGGCTGGGTGAGGCGGAGAGGAGGGGCGGGGCGGAGCCGAGCAGCACGAGGCGAGGCTGGGCAGAGCGGGGCGGGACGGGGCTGGGCGCGGCGGTGGGGATGGGCGGTACAGGGCGGGGCGGGGGTGAGCGGGACGGGGGTGAGCGGGGCGGGGGTGAGCGGGGCGGGGGTGAGCGGGGCGGGGCTGAGCAGGGCGGGGCGGGCTGGGGCGGGGTGAGGCTGAGTGGGGAGAGGCTGAACGGGGCGGTGCGGGGCAGAGCGGAGCGGGACGGGAGAGAGCGGGGGCGGGGAGGTGCAGGGCGAGACGGAGCGCGCAAATTCCGTTTACGGAAGACAAACAGCGGCCGCGCCCACCACGCACCCACCGCGTCCGAATGGCGCCGAATGCGCTCGTTTCCGCTCAGCGGCGGCGGCACTTCCGGCGCATACACCCCAGATCGGGGGCACGACGGAGAGGGAAGTTGTGAACGAAAGGACTGTAGAAAGGAAATTAATAGAATAACAAAGAACAAATATCGAGAGATAAATCAGTATCGGGTCTTGGAAAGAAGGAACCGAAATGAAAACAAATCACAACAGCTCGACAGAATGACGAAGAGAAATCAATCTGGAACATGGAATAGAGAGAACAATCGTGGGAGAACCATAAGAAAAATAAATTAAAATAATGAAAGAAAGTGAAAATATGAATAAGCGGTGTGAAGGAAGGGGGAAAGAAAGAGAACATAGGAAAGGGAAGCACACAATAAAAAATAGTTATATTAATAGACGATAATGTGATAATTTTTGCTAACTAACGCTCATCCAGCCAGAAAAATTAGGCACAAAGCAAAAAAGTAAATTCTAAAATGGGAACTAAAGGAAAGGCCAACGAGATACGAAAATGAAGAAACAACGGTAACTGCAAGCGGGCAGAAAGAGGAAACGCGCGCCAAGAGAGGGCAGGTGGAGGGAGAAAAGCGGAAGGAAGAGATCAGGGCGGAGGGGACGGGGGCGCCGCTTCTGCTGCATCTGTCTGGCAAACGCGCGGCGAGCGGCAGGAGGCACAGGCGGCAGGCGGCGCTCTCCTTTCTCTACGACTGGCGCGGGGCGCCGCTTTGCGGATTCCGCAGCCTTCTGCCCCAAGGCCGCCCGCCCGCTCTCTTCTTCTGTCTCTGCCTCTTTCTCTTTCCTGCGCGCGCACTCCCGTTTGTGGAGCACTTTGCGTGCGAAAGCTCGCTGGAATTTAATACTCGCCTTCCCGACAGCACATGTGTAAACAGCCTTCCGAAACAGGCACTGATCGGAGAGTTTGCTTCAAACAGTCTCGACCGGGAGAAATTAGTTTCGTTTTACTCCAGAAGTATTTTTGTAGTGTTCGTTTGGTTGAGCAAGATGAGTGCTCGGAAACATTTCATTTCATTTTGTTCTCTATAAAAACTAATATTTAGTTTTAGCTTCTCATTCTCATTCTGAGATGTTTTGAGACAAAGTTTTCTTTAATATAATACTAAACTAAGCTCCTTTAATTGATATCAAAATTAATATTTTCAGCAATTTTCAAATTATTTTTTTCTTATTTTGTGTGTTTTACGTATAAATGTATTTACGAATATTTATATTCAAATAATCCTTGAAAGAGAACGCTTGACAATCCCCGAACTTCGTACGATTTGAAAAACGGAGTTTTCGATAATCTCGCCTCACATTATCTCTATCCGACACAATAAATTCCGGAGAAAGTAAAGCCCGTCGACTTGAAATACGAGCACAGCAGCACACCACACCGCACCCCCTCCCCCTCGCCATCTCGGAAGGAAATCCGCGCTGTATGACGCCACCCAGAGTAAGCACCTGCGGTCCCCGAGAGGAGAGAGCGCGGCGCAGGGGCGGGGTGCGCGGGCGGGTGGCAACTTCGCCGCCCGCGGAGAGAGAGAGAAAGGAAGGCAGCCACGCCCCCGCGGATTTATCGCCTTACGCCTTACGCTGGGCGGACGACGGCGGCGGGGGCGGCAGCGGGATTGCGCGCACGCATTTTCGTGCCAGCGCGTAAACGTGTTACGCGCCGCCGCCCGCCGCGTGGCGCCGCTCGCGTGTGTAGCGCCAGCGCCATTGCGGGGCGTCACATGCGCCGCCCATGCGCCCCCTCCATGTGACATTTTGTATGAAATAATTAATATAATATAACATAATATAATATAATATAATATAATATAATATAATATAATATAATATAATATAATATAATATAATATAATATAATATAATATAATATAATATAATATAATATAATATAATATAATATAATATAATATAATATAATATAATATAATATAATATAATATAATAATACTTGTGGCTTGCTGCGAGAAGGGAAAATGTCAGTTGTAAGTGATTTTCGGTTTGTAAGGGCAACGAGTGTTTTGTGATTTCGTTGGTGTAAAAAAAGTACACTTTCTATCAAACTTTGAATATGGACACTATCCCATCTTGCACCAAGACACACATATAATTATAGTAATATAATTTAAGGGTTGGACTAGTGCGACGTTTGCCGGCTATCAGTGCTGCGAAGCCCCACTCTGGTTTTATTTACTATCCACGCCTGGGATTAAAGTAGGAAACGTGGCGAGCATGACATATTCCCATCGCCGTATCTAGCATACTTATTCTGCCTGAGCTTCTTCTTTCGCCACATAGCTATAGAAACTTAGACGAGCTACACCTCTATTTCTGCCCCGACCGAGAATTGACTCACAAAAAGCTAGCACGCTGTCCATAAGCCACCCGATGGATTAACACAATAATAGTAATAATAAGAATAATAGTAGTAAGAATAATATTAATAAGAATAATAAATATAAATAAATTAATAATAAACGCCGGCTCTAGCTGTCTAAGAGAGAGTCAACGGGCTAAGTCCAGCCAAAGTACACAAAACAATCTAGGGTTGTCACGGCACATTAATATTCTATGATTTGAAGACCCAGACAGGTCGTCGGTTCGATCATGACATGATAGATCTCATAGTGGTCGAAGAGAGGCATGTTTGTATAACGGGTGTGGCCGTTTCAGCAAAGTCCGCAATGAACCAGAGCGATAAATAATATTCAAGACATTACTTAATGAACATTATTTTATGAAATTAGTTGAATTTCGTGAAGGATAAATTATACTTGTCCAGAAACACCTTAAGAGTGTCGAATAAAGAGATTGCTCCAGGTTCGACAGCTGCCTAGGTACTAGTGTGACACGTAATGGCTGACGAAGTCCTTGGTCGCGAGAGGCGCCGACAGGCGCTCCCGGCGCCGGCGCCGCCCCGCCCGCAGGCGCCGCCCTGCCAGTCGCCCACTCGTCCTCTGCCGAGGGTAATTAGTATTTGCGGGCGGGATGGCACCGCAAATATGCTTTGGTGCTCAAACATTACCTTGTGCCTGCGACGTACTGCTTCAAGGTTACTTAACGGACCCAGACAGAAGATAGTCATTTTCTCAAGGCTGCGAGACAACATAACTTGATCAAGTGATTCAATTATAGAAAACATAACAGAAATTATCTGCTTTAAAATGAATTAGATACACTGAACCAACTAATGAAGAAAAGCGTAAAACGAGAAAATGTAAATAAGGAAGTTTTGAGTTTCCTTCTAACAAATCGTATTATTTGCAATGAAATTAATCAAAATGCTATTTCAATTTCAGACAAAGAGAGCCGATATTCCCAAAATGAGAAACATTTATATCTGACCATAAAATTTTGTTACATGCTATCGAAAATTCAAAAGCTAATAGTATTTTATGGATACATTTATCACATGCCAAAAATATGCATGAATCACAAACATGAATATATACCGGTTGTTCTACACAGGAACACAATGGTGTAACATTTGTTAAAGTTTTGTCAGCAGTTTGACTGTAAAATAATATTTTCGGACTCGTTTCGGGTTTTAAATTAAACCGAGAATATTTTGTAGTGGACATAGCTCCGCGTCGCCGCCACCCTTAACAGCCTCGGCGTAGCGAAGGCCACCTTCTCCAAAGGCGACAGTTGCAAGAGCAGCGACAGAAAATATTGTCTGCTGAATTTAAAACCACATGTCAAAAAGTCTTTTTTATACTTAGTTTTTTATCAAAATGTAATTGAATTCCTCTTTTTATGAACTATCCATTTCTTGTGAGAAAAAATTACAGTTCCATTAAAAAAATGAAAGACGGTTAAATATCTCGAAAACTAAAAATGTTTCAAACAATATCTCTACAACTTATTACTTGCCCCATGATTCCGCGTTGTTGAGCGAAAACTGCATTCCGATATCGTGAACCGTTTATAACTTATGAGGATGGCCCTAGTTGGCGGGACGCCCAATATATAACTCGTCTGAATATGAAAATGAGGAAGAAATATTATGGATCAACAAAAACATACGTCAAAATTAAAGTGCAAACCAAACTTAAACGTCATGAAATGTATAATAAAAATAGTTTGTTTCGTTCAGTGCGTCTGAGTTGAGGACACGTCTATGGTTTAAGACGTCTTGGTTTTAAGAAGGATGTTTGAAATTTCTCCTTTAGAGCAACTTTCCTAACCTGGCAGTTCGGCCGTACATCAAACCTCAGTTGCCGTCATTGGAGAACGTTCCTTAAGAGGTCAGCATCTCGCTTGGGAAGGATAATGACTCCGCTACGCTTACGATGCGAGTTCTAGCGGGTTATAAATTCATAAACATTGGGCCGTAATATTCCTAACAAGGGCTTTGAACGTGGTCAGGGGAAATCGCTAGCATGTTTAATATACGGTAGGTGACTTCGCAACGCTTTGCCCTGTCAACCCAGAGATTGTAACACATACGAGTACATGCAGTAAATTATTCAAGAAAAATATAATTCTAATCGCCTGCTGTAAAAGAAAGATATATGCATAGACAACGTCAAATTCCACATCAATTTTTTCATAAGCAGAAAAGTTATAAAAGTGAGGTGCGTGATAACCATGCCCTTTAATGAAAAGTGTTTGAGCCCTGTAATTCAAAGTAGTTTAAAGGTCAATAAGGTCTAATCAAAAGTGATGACCTGTAATTAGTTCCCCATTTTCTGGAGACCTTATAATATGTGCATGCAATCACATAAACAACTATTGTTGAGAGATATTCTTATTATGGGAATATTTTTTGACTCTAGAATATTTTTTCTTTCAATTTGTATACTCGAGAATGAGTACAGGACGTTTCAAATCTAAACAAAAGGAGAAACTGAACCTGGCTGGCCAATATAACACTATACCTTAACTACTCGCCTCTTTATTACTCGTACATAATGCAACTTTAAGAACACTGGATATTATAAGTTAGGCTCCGAACAAATGTGCTGTCCTGGAAGAACACGGAACTTCAAGTTCACAACGATATTCTCACCATGGACCCAGTTTACAACTCTCAAAACATAAGACACTTGTGGAAGAGTAGCTTTCAAGTCCGGCTACTAAATCCAAGGCGTCTGCGCAAATCCGACTAGAATCTGGATTGTTACGGAAAATCGTTACAGAAAATTGACGATCTTAATGCCATCGATCAACCGACATCTAAAAATGTTCACTAGAACGTCACTAGAGCGTTTCTCGCATGATTAATTCCACAGTTTAATCAAACGCACCTGCGCAGAGTTGCATTTGGCTAGCAAAACGGAAGCGAATACAGAAACGGCGAAGAGTCAAAACAACACATCTGGTGAACATAACAGCAAACCCTTCCAAAAACAAATGTACCAGGGAAACTTCAACAAAGCTAATGGGGACTTGACCGTAGCTGCAAACCTACCTGCGGGAAAAACAGATCATCATCGAGTCAGATGGCAAATTTCGCGAATGAACGTCCGGCGAGGGTGGCCGTGCTGAGGCGCGACCGCAAGTTGATTTATCGATATTTCCGGCCAAGTCATCAGATCAGACCCTTAGTACCGTTAGTGTAATGAATTGTTTTATCCCGGAAGGTAGCGGTGTTTCTCCCCACTGGATGGTGAGATCCAGGAAAAAAAGAGAAAGGAAAGAACGCCAGCGGTAGATGACCCGTTTCTTAGGGTACTGCCATGACATTGAATTGAATTGTTGCCTTATTTTACATGGCTATATTCGGGCCATCAAACCCGCTCTTCCGTCTGACCATGCAAATATCGCTAAGCTCCTTTCGCCAACTAGCGGAGAAAAGAGGTATTTCTTGGGCGACGAAACAGGCGATTTGAATTTAGCTCAGAGGCGTCATTTAGGCTTGAGGATCTTTTACATGCAAGTAACTCTACTGACATGGGATAGCCGGCTTTACTTACCTTCCGAAGGAAGGCGCACTATGGATTTTTTTGCCCTTAAATATCCACGGCGACGATCGGATTTGAACCCGCCAACTTGAAAATAATAGTCCGATACGCTACCCATTACACCATCGCCACCACATTACGGCACATTCGCATTGTGTCGTAAAACTGTCGATCAAAGCACCCTAGAGTTTTCCTCCGCACAACAGAATTCGATCTAGCAGTTTAGCTAGTATCGAAAATCCCCCACCGCCGTGGCTCGAACCCAGGGACCGCCTGGCGAGAGACGCTGCACCGTCAGCGGCAACGCTGGCTCGGAGCTAAACCCAACCGGTAGCGAGCGCGGGGTGAGGACGGAGGCGGGGGCGGGGGCGGGGCGGCGTACGTAACGGGGACCTTGTTTACCGGCGTTGAGAGACGTGAGGACGTGTCCCGGCTGACAAGCGCACTCGGGCTGCCCGCGCCGCGCCGCCGCCGGTGGATCGATGGCGTGCGGAAGCTGCGGCGGGAAGTGCACTCGGCACCTGCAGCCCGCGGTCGCCACACACACACACGCGCGCGTCCGCCACGCGACCGCCGCTGCTCCGCATGTGACGCGTTACCACCCCGATCCAGTTGTGGAGAGCGGTGTTTGCGGGGTGAACATGGTCGTCGTGGTCACGACAAACTGGGAGACGTCTGTTGGCTAACGATGTGGGGAAAGAGGAGGATGAACCTGTATCATGAAAGTAGTGTAAGATCAGTTTATCATGAGCGAAATCTCAAGTCTTATTTCAATGACGAATGTGACGATGCATGTCAACTGATGTGGTAATTATTCCCGTTAGTGTAGTGAATGTCTTATCCAGGGAGTTGGCGGTATGCCTGCCACGTTGGTTGGTGCACAGGGGTCTGCTCTACACTTCGGCTTGCAGGAATTGCGGAGCACCGACTGGTCTCCCGACAAGTGTGATACCGATCAGGTCAGGAGCTCAAGCTCGGGGCTCTCAACTGGTCTTCCGCCCTAGTTATCTACCTACGTACTGTCCAAATCCGTCAAAGTAAGGCCTCGAACCCAACAACTCCCCGGTCAGATGCTGAAGAGACTGTAGAATGCTGGTTCTGCGCTCACACAGCCGGTAAAGACATATTCGAAAGAAGCTAATAATAATAATAATAATAATAATAATAATAATAATAATAATAATAATAATAATAATAATAATAATAATAATAAATAACTGAAACTACAAGTGCTATTTGATACGTACTATGCAGAACACACAATACTGAACGTAGTGGTCATGCATCTAATTTTGCGAATGACCCAAATGGAAAACATGCAAAGTATATATTATTTTATAATTTATTTTTTAATTATTTTTTAAACAAGTTAAGTTAAAATTACGCTTTAAATGTGATTAATGATGAAACGTTTTACTGTGTATACACTCAACATAAAACTTCCAATCACAGTAATATGAGGTGGACGCGCCGAAATGGATACTCACGGCAGTGGCGAATTCAGGGGCATGAAGGGAATGTTCCCACTTCTGTGTAAAATCATTTACCAATCACCTTATTCAATATTCAAACCAATTACGACATATTGAGCGCATCACATCAAAACGAGAATTCTCGTAATGAGTATTATTTTCAAACTCACGTTTAAAGTGCTTGTTAATATTCCAAAAATATTTGTCTGAGAGAAGATTCTGACTAAAATTACCTTGCCCCTGAAGTACTATCTGTATCTGCCCGTGACTCACGGAGAATCGATGTTTCGCCATTTACTCAAGAGCTTGCATTTCGCGTCGTCATCCGAACCACCACCTTTCCTCCTTGTGAATATGAACCCGAGTGTAGGTGGTATGTTCGTTTGATGGGCCACGGTAAAGTGTCCCCCAAAAAGCACTTTAAGTGAAAGCGAAATCTGTGTTCTTCAAGATGGTAAGAAGAAAAATTGACCTTACCGGCCTAATTTTTGAATAAAAGAAGTTTATATTAGTACGGACTCTTATGAAAAAAAATTTCGCGGGCACAGGTTTTTTAAAGTTATAGAAGAATTTATACGGTGAAAGTATTTTTTTTTTGTTATTCAATAGGTAGTAAATGTTTTTAGGAATCGGACAGTATTAAATATAAGGCACCTCTCTGGGCATTCTGAGGCGTAATTGATAAAAAACAAAATTCCTCGCAACCGGATCTCGGCCACTCTGGATCTTGGAGTTGCGCTGTTGCTACTGGCACCACTGTTTCTCTTTGGATACGAGATAAAACCACATTAATTAAAAATTTTGTACCACACACAAACACAAACTGTTTGACGATAATCCACATTCAATGTAAACAATGTGGACTCATATTCAACGTAGAAAGAAAGAATAGAACGGGCTCTGAAGTCAACCTAATCTATATTAAGTATATCCAACTTGTGTAAATAAAAAGTCATGAGAGAAACTAAAGTTATTAGTAAACACTGTTGTTGATTTTTTCGGCAACTATTTAATACTTCTCTTGCACTGTTTACAAATAATAATTTAAATATTCCGTTCACGTTTACAAACAGCAGTTTTATTGTTAATCTGTAGATGTAATAAATCGCCAAGTGTTTGACTAGCGACAAGCGCCTTAATAGTATAGCTGTTTCCGACAATGTAGAAAAATCCTTTCGCCCTTCTCGGGCGCCTGCGGCGCCTGGCCCTCTGACTGTGCCTTCCTTCCCTTCCCCTTCCGCAGCAGGTGCTGGTTGTCAGCGGCGGCGCCACCGCAGTCAGTCGCCACCGCGTTCCGCCGCCCCAACTCTCCCCTTCCCCGCTCACTCCCCCACCTGCGCCGACACAACCCTCGTCGGGCGACCGCAGAATATTCAAGAGCTTCCATCAGTCACTCGGGCACGCGCCACACGCAGGGGCGTCCCGCCTCGCTCACGCCCTCCCTCGCCGCTCCAGCCCGCCCTTCCTCTCCGTCCCTCCGCCACCTTTCTCTTCCCCCGTCTCTTCCGATTGGCACTCAGCTTTTCATTCGATTTTCTTTCTTCTCGTCTTTCCCCACTCTTCTTTGTCCCCACGCATCGCCCACTCTTTCATCCCCGCCTCAGTCCATATCATTTCCCTTATCTTCCTCTTCCTTTCGCAACTCCGACTCTCTCCATTCCCTTATCTAACTTCCCATCTCTCATACTACATTTTCCTTTATAATTTCACTATTTCTCCTCTCTTTCATCCCATCTTCCCCTCTCTTCTCCTACCTTCCGCTCTCTCACTACCGTTCTACCTCTCTTCGCACTTCTCTCTCATCCCGCCTTCCCCTCTCTCATCCCACCTTCCCCTCTCTTATCCTACCTTCCGCTCTCTCACTACCGTTCTACCTCTCTTCCCACTTCTCTCTCATCCCACCTTCCCCTCTCACATCCCACCTTCCCCTCTCTCATCCCACCTTCACCTCTCTCATCCCACCTTCCCCTCTCTCATCCCACCTTCACCTCTCTCATCCCACCTTCACCTCTCTCATCCCACCTTCACCTCTCTCATCCCACTTTCACCTCTTTCATCCCACCTTCCCCACCCTCAATCCGCCTTCTTCTTCCTCATCCCGTATCTTTATAGCCAGTCTTTCACCTCATCGCCCCGTCTTTCGCCCCACTTCTTCCTCCTCTGTGTAACATGACCTCTCTCCCACAGCCACTCCATTGAATCCGAGCGGGAGGGACCTGTGCCATGACCACGTGTGTTGTGTTGTAAGCTGCGCACCGCAGCGCGGCGCTACGAATGCACAAGCCCTTTCGCCGCGTGTGACGAGGTTACTCCGTCGGGCACCGCCCTTAATTTGTAGGGGAGGTAATTGAAGCTACGTGCGGGACATGTTCCTCGAATCCAACAAACCATTTATTTCCACGAACTTCTCTTTTATGCAGGAGATTGAAGGAGCACGACCATCCATCATTTTCAAGGTAGGAATTAAAAATGTCGATGTGAAATATACTGTTCTACACTTGGCAACTCCGAAAGTTGTAGTGATTAAAGGGTAGCCAGTAAACGAAATTGTGTTTGTTTTTTCTTGAACTAAAGTATTAAAAGTGAATAAAATATTACGAATAATCTTAAATATTTTTCAATTGATGTTTAAATTGTTTATGAATGTGTGGACCCCACACCCAACATTTTATTAGTACAATTCTGTTGTCAACTAATACTTTTGTACTGTTTCACGCTGTCACTCACTGAATGAATAAAGATTGTCTGGGAATTTGAAGAAATTATTTCTCCGTATTTGTATATATTTCTCTGCAAAAGACCAGTCACACTTCTATAATGCACTTAAGATTTGCGGAACTATGTTCTAGTGAAATCGTTATTTATTCTTTTCCTCGGAGCACAAAAACATCACAAACGTTTCACTGATGTAATTCAGCAAGTAATGGTCGGAAATTCAGTAAAACAGCGTTCCTAGACATCTAAAATACGTTCTAAAATCCTCGGATATAAACGAGTCATGAAACCGTACTTCATCGCACCGTATTAAAAAACACGGTGTAGAAGCCGCAACGCTTCATTGGCCGGCGGGGAGAGGGGTTGCGTGAAGGGGTCTGGAAGGGAACGAGCAAGAGAGCCTGATCGTGGCGGGCGGGAGGGTAACGGCGTAGACGAGCGAACGGTGTACGTGATGCAAGGCAGGTGGGCAGTGGGGGCGGACGGAAGGGTTGACACATGGAGCGGGGGCGGACGGGAGGACAGGTGGACGTGACGTCGGTAGGAACGGTGGACAGATGGATATGTGATTTCGTGGTCGGCAATTGAGAAGACGGATTGGTGAAGGGGTGGTTTGCTGGACGGGCGATTAAGAAGACGAGAGGTCAGGAGGACGATTTGGGCTGGTGGACGGGTGGTTTGGTGGACAGGAGAGAGGGCAGATTCGTTCCGCAGCAGAGCCGGACTATTCGCCGAGTGAATGGCAGCCGAAGTCCCGATCGGCGCAGCGACCAACTGTCACGCGATGGGGGGTGGAAGCAGGAGGGAGGGGGAAGGCGCGAGAGCGAAAATCGCACTTCATTGTTTGACCGTCACAAGGCAGGGGGGGGGGGCTCGCGGGAAATCGCGTCCGCTCCCCCTCCGAGGGCACAATGGGCGAGAAGAAGCAGTGTCTGGGAGTGGAGAGTTGCGAGATGGGGCAGCGAGTGGAATAGTGGAAGAGGGAGCGGTGACATTTCAGCACATTGTAGCTACGGTGCATTCCATACTTGTAAATAGGATTCACTGTGATACATATTGGATTGTTCATTCAAAGAATGTTCATTTGCCTTTTTTCCAACGATTGGTTACTATGTGCTAAGCGGGTTGCAGCTTGTTCACTGATAAGGAGCTGTGAAAGTTTCCCGTGTTATCGTACGACTTTTCCATGTACTTTTACGTGATGCAACGGCATAGTTGGCACATGAGTGAACAGTAAGTGCAATATTTCTCTGATACATACCGGTAAAGTTTCTACTACAAAATTTATCGAACTTTCGTTCCAAACCCAATACTAGGAACTCATTTTCATTTACGAAATCTTAAATGTTAATTCTATGTAATAATCAAATATCAAATACTCTGCTTTTAGCCGTGTCGATCATTGAAGTGTAACATTGAATTGAAAGAAATGCTAAAGAACTATTATTCGACATGAGCAACACTAAAGAGAAAAAAAAAAGAAAATTGAAGAAAGCCTGCCGTGAAAATCGAAAATGTGAAATGTGAAAAGCGGATCTGTCAATAAAACATGCTAGCGGAAACCTACAGATTACCTCCGTAAGCTTCAGAGAAATTCCCCGACGAAGGAAATCCTCCACGCAACGTGTGCAAGAGGAGCGGGGACGGGGCGCAGCATGAAGAGCAGTGCAGGTGGCCGGGAGCTATTCCGAAGCGAAGAGCCACCTGCGCCCGGAGGCTCCACTCGGCGCAGCACCCGCGCGCAGCCGAGCGCCGCCCCACGGATTCGAAGCCGCGGGCTGCGCCGACAGCGGCGGAAGTGACGGCAGTGGCGGCGGTGGTGGTCGCGGTGGTGGCGGTCGTGGCGGCGCGGGGGCAGGGGTGATGGTGGTGGTCGTGGAGATGCGGGGGCGGGGGTGGTGCGCGGGTGGCGGTGGTGGTCGTGGCGTTGTAGGGGCGGTGGCGGTAACGGTTACGGTAACGGGGGCGGTAGTGGTGGTGGTGGCGGTGGCGATCGTGGCGACGGCGGCGGCGGCGGCGGCGGCGGCGGCGGCGGTGGTGGTGGTGGAGGCGATCGTGGCGGCGGTGGCGGCGGCGGCAGCGGCGGCCGTGGCAGTGGTGACGGTGGTGGCGGTGGTGGTGGCGATCGTGGCGGTGGCGATGGGGGGGCGGCGGTGGCGATGCCGTTGGTGGAGAATCGATGGCCGTGGCGGACGCAGCGTGAATGTAGTTGGGGTCAGCATAGGCGAGGGTCATGGGGGTCGTGAGGTTGTCGGGAGGGCCCGAGGGGGGTGTTGCGGAAGTTGCAGAGGGGTGGGCATTAAATCATGGATGGCGGAGATGGGGAATGGCGGAGCGGTGGGGAGGAGAAGCGTGGACCACAGAAGGTAGAGGTACGAGAGGAAGCGTTGGCGGGAGCCATCTAAAGTTAGCAGCGCACAACAACCAAACTCAACCAAATCCTTTTTAAAATTAAAGGCCAATTAAATGTTATATTCCCGAATTTTAGGCACTTTTGGATTTCTTAAGATCGTAGGCGCTGCTAGCTTTAGTCTAAAACTAGTAAAAAATACAACTTTTCATTACTGCAAGGCAACGAGAATCTATCCAAAAGTAAAGGCTTCGACACTTTGGATGGCAGGTGGCGGGACCTGCAAAGGCGTGGGCGGCGGAGGCGTGAGTGGTGGATTCGTCTGCGGTGGAGACGGAATTGCCGGAGGCAGGGCGGGGTTTGCGGAAGTAGGAGTGGGAAGAGGCGGGAACGTTAGGAACAGGACCGCGGGCCGAGTTGCGGAAAGGGTGAGAGAACACGATCGAAGGCCGATATGCGAAGCACTAATGCAGCGTGGTTGAGGGACGAGCCTCAGGCTCTTTGGTGCCTGCAGCAACCCTCGTATCGCTAGATGCAGATCTCGGAGAGCGAACTGAGAAATCCAACGAGATATTGATGCCAAAATATCAGCAATAAACTTTTTTCTACTCTCATTGTATAATTCTGTCATTTGATGGCTGCAACTCATTGCATAATGATACACATTACGTATAAAGATTTTATTATGATACACGTTCTCGATCAATCATATAGAAGCTTACGAACCAAGTATTGGCAATTAATCATTGAGAATCGTTGTAGTAAATGTTTCGTTCGATTCTGTACATTAAAATTACATTTAATATTACATTATGCCTATCAGTTTTAATTTCTTTTATTATTAGTAATTTTTATGTGAAATATTATTTAAAATTAACTGGATCGTAATTTCGTTTTGATCCTATTTGAGTAGCGCAGTGGTAGTGGTAGAGGTAAATTTGACTGACGTTCAGATCTGAACGCAAATCATTTTGTGTTAAATGATGCTGCCATGCGGTTGTCCTTAAAAACAGAACAATTCTTTAGTTTAAAATTTCTAGTAAGTTAAAAGTACGGTATACACCTCCAGAAATAAGAGAAAAAGCTAAATTGGTGGCGTCAGAATGGTCGCAACTTTTGTACTCCCTGGCAAGCCGGTTTGATAAAACAAAACCACCTGCGGTGGGTAGGGTAGGGGGCTGACCGCTAGGTGGACTTGGCTGAATCCTGCATGTCAACTACCACGAAACGATTCAATGTAATAGTTTAACTTATAAAAGTTACCATAATTTGAATGGAACTCGATGTAATGGGTATTAATACACTCTTTAGACGTTTTCGATACTCCCTCGTTCCTTGCATCTTATTATACTCGTATAATAATACCCATCTGAAAGGTATTTACAGAGATACAATTTTAGAAGTGAATTACTAATTAAAATTAGTGTAGATCACTTATCCTCTGAATTAAAATTAGTCAAGAATACATTGAAAATATTCCCTTTTTAAAAGAATTAAGGTATGACACTAGTTTACTAGATGGTACGAAAGACATACTTAAGCGTTTTCCTTCTACTACTACTGTATTAAGTTCCTGTGTGTTTGGAAGATTAGGAGAAAAAGGTAGGAGCTAGATAAGTAGTAAAAATATGATAGCAACGAAATACTGGGTTGCTATTCATAATATTAATATAATGGAATGCATTGCTTATTTGCAAAGCTGTAAATGAGGGCAACGTCACATTTCTGCTCTACATGTCGTACATCAAAGTTAAACAGATAGCTTTCAGTACATGTTCACACACGTGATTGCAGTCACATGTTCCCATTCGCACGATATTCATCTTCCTTAATTCACTGCACTTTCTAATAGTTTGAATCGTATCTTGTGCAAATCAGCTTTCACTCTTGTTACGTCAAAATATACAGATGTTCTTACAATATTCCGGTCTATTCACATTTATCAATTTATTTGATTTCCAACATCAGTGCTAGTTGATGCAAATGGAAAGGGTGATATTGAATGTAGTGTTGGCGGACATGAATTTACAAACGAGAGGTTAAATGTTCGTAATGTTCTTCGCTCGTATGTTCAAATCTCATAAATTACTTTTTAAATATCAAGCATAATGTTGCATTACTTTCAGTTTCATCTTCAATCAGATCATCCTCAGTGATGTAAGCTAGAGGCAATAAAAGGTCAAGAATATATTTGAATCAATAAGTGTGAATTGGTGTGTAATATGCTATTATACGAGTATTTTATTCATTTTTATATAATTGTGTAACTATTTGTAAAATAGTTCATTCATAAACAGTTTCCACTCTATCATTTCTCACAAAATAACTGATTTCTAAATTACCAATAAGGAATTCACATCACATCTGAAAATTTTATAAATAAACTATATTCATGGCAATTGAGAAAGCTCCACCCTTCCCCAATCCACTTACAATATACTCAGTACTCTATCAGAATGGCTTTCCACAAGGAGAATTGTCAACAAAAAAACTAAATGACGTTAGTAAAAGTGAAGAAAAAAATAGTACCTACTAATTTAGTTATGAACCTTTAAGAAATTATACGTAGAAAGGTAGGATTTCGTTATGATTTAAATGTCATGTGCTATTCTCCTTATTTACATTCCTCTATTAGTTATTTGCTTCCTGAATCATCCTTTTTTCAATACAGTGAGCGCGTAGCTTAGAAGCTGTGCAACAGCATGCTCCAATATCCTCTGAGCTGCATCCCCCAGGGCAGTGCAGCAGGCGCATGTTGCGGGCGGCGCGGCTGGGGGGGAGAGGGAGAGAGGAGGCCGGCGGCGGCTCCGTGGGAAGGAGCAGGCGGCGACGGCGGCGGCGGCCCCTCAGGGACGTCAGCGGATCGCCGCGCCCCCTTGAGGCGCGCGCGGAACGTGCTCCGGGCGCCGCATTCAAGCAGGGCTCTCCGGGCGGCCACGCGCCCGTCTTCTGGGCCGTGGATGGTGCCGGCGGTGGCGACTGTAGCGGCGACGGGGGCGGCGGCGGTGGCGGTAGCGGTGGCAGCAGCGGCGGCGACGGGAACGGCGATGGCAACGGCGACGGCGACGGCGACGGCGGTAGTGGCGGTGACGGCGGCGGCGGTGCCGGGGCGGCGGCAACGGCGGCGGCGGCGGGAGGGGGGCAGGGGCGGCGGCGGCGGTGAGGGCGGCAGCGGCGGTGGCGGCGGTGGGTATGGTAGCGGCGGCGTGGGCGGGGAGGGGCTTGGCGGGGGCGGCTCTAACGAGCGGGGATATGATGTGAGACACAGCAGATGGACACACCCCTCGGGAGTATACAGGAACCGCCCGAACTTCGAGGGCTCAACGTCGCGAAATCCATCTGGGATGATGGACCATGAAGTTACAGAGCCGTGGAAATCCTTGGTATGGCTACCTCGAGTCGCCGGGCACCCAAAGGACTACGTGGACGGTGTGATGGAAAGCACCGCAACTTTATCAGCCGGGAAGAGTAATGAAATAACATGGATATATGAGCTGGAAAACGGCGTTATGACTATATATTATGAGAAGCCACTGAGAATGCGACAATATAAAAAGCAATGAACGCAAGTGGAAAGGTAAATGAATGACGAAGATTGATTGATTAATTAATTAAGTGATTATTGTGATTGATTAATTGATTATTGTGTTTACGGACGCGACATCTGATACAGGCATTTAGTCCCGTTAGTTTAGCGTATGTTTTTATCAAGGAAGGTGACGGTGAACCTTCCTCAGTGAATGACGAAATCAGGAGTCGATATACACGTCGGCTTGCGGGTTTTTTCCTGTTCTGGTATCTCCCACCAACGTTGCACCGACCCAGTCGGGATAAGCTCTAAGCTCCCGACTGGCCTCCCGACACGTACGGTAGAGTAGTGAATGTTACTGTGTGTAAGTAAGGAATAAGGATTTAACAAGGAAAAGGAAGGATCACGCGTTCTACGTGGCCTATTTGTTAGGTTACTGCTCCGACATTCGCTGCTGATCGGGAAAACCATGGAGAACTACCGATCATAGCAGCCGGCCGCTAGAATTCTCCTCCACAGGGCAACTGAAGTTCCCCTAGCTATCAAATAAATGTCGCTAATTCTGCCTCCGTCGGCTCTCAAATCCTAGATGGCCCGGTCAGAGGCACTGCAGTGACCAACGTTCAAGTAAATAGTACTGCACTGAGAAGTTGGACTGAAGTTGCACTAAGAGTGGTTACAAAGTACAGGCAGTATTGAAAGCGCCTAAGAAAGAACATGGTTATAATATGGGTACAGCTACGTGACAAAGCCGTCAACAATAGAAGAGCTAAATGTACTAGGGATCATGTTATGGATAACAGAGCTTTAATGCAGGGGATCCAGAAGAATTAAAATGTTTGGGGCTGCCATAGGAGAAAGACGGACTGGTAGGCGAATCTGCATAGAAGGTGGTATGTTAGTGAAGATGAATTGCGACAGCAGTGACGAGAGTAAACGAAGTATTGCTTCAATGCAAGTAACAAGGAGTTATTCTAAGATGCGACCACTTTTACGCGTTGGGAAACAAACGAACGCCATGCGGCCAGACGGCCAATGAGTGCATGGACGTAACTTGCGGTAGTTGTCAAAGCAGCTTCTTATAATAATCCCTTTATAACAGCATACAAGATTAAAACCTAGGGTTAGTGACAATGAGAGATTTCTGCAAAGTAAAAGTGAACGAGATCGCTGGAATGATTCGTTGCAAGAACATAAAGAACCTTTGTGCGCCAGGGTTCAAGGGTAGAAGGAAAAACGTTCCTTGCATGCAGCGAGGCAAATAGTCTGCGGGGGTACAAAGAGGCAACGACGGTAAGAAAAGAAGTGCCATAGAAATGTGGCAAGGCAAGTGCAATGAAAGAAGTATGTAATTGCTAGGAAGAGGTCGAGCCTTGAAGTGGAGACAATGGGGACAATGGGGAGCGTGAGGGTGCAGAGTCCAAGAGGGAGGGCAAGTGCCCCAGGCAGCCTCACGAACGGGGTAACTGGAATGACGAGCCACAGTGCGAGGGAAAGCAAGGTCGGAAAGTACAGATTTGGAGGATGATGGAAAGAGGTACGGGATCTTCTCTGGTGATGTCAACGATAGCGGCAGGACAGAACTAAGGAAAGGAGAGATCTGAGATATGTCATGGAGAAAATGTTCTGAGAGAAGGAGGCAGGAAAGAGCGTAACATACAAAGGAATATAATGAGATGTGCGGTTAAGCAAGATCAGAAGATAAGGGTGGTTGCACAGGACTCTGAGACTGTAAATGCGACAATGATGACTAAGACGTGGCGGAAGGTAGGAGGTAGATGTTGGCTGTGCCATCGAAAGGGGTTGGAAAGGTGGGAGTAGGAGAGCCTGCGAGAGCATCAATGAGAAAAGGAGTGTCAACGTGACCGATGCTTGCTGCGGAGGCAGAGTGAAAACGCCGTCGGTGGCCGTTGGGGTGGAGACGAAGGCAGCGCAGGTGGAAGAGGAAACCGAGAAAATAGAGGAAGCCAAGAAGGTGGAGGAAGCGGAAGAAGCGAATTTGGTAGAGAAGATGACGGAAACGGTGAAAGTATTCGTGACAGATGAGGCGGGGGAAACGAAAGGAAAGGAAGAGGGGGTGAAGAAGGGTACGGCAAAATTGGATAAGTCGAAAGAGGCGGGGAATTCGGAGGCGGGCAAGTCGCGAAACGCGGAGAAATCGGCGAAAGAGGAAAAGAATTCAACGGAGGAGAGGAGAAATCATTAAGGAGGTCAATAAGTTGGCAGAAGCGGCGAATGAAGAGATGAAGTCGCCGGACGAGGCGGATAAATTGACAGAGAAGGCGGAGGATTATGAGAAGACGGCGAAGAAGACAGAAGTGAAGAAGACGTCAGCATAAAAGGAGATATCGACAGAGAAGGCGGAGGGGACGAAGAAGTCGGCGGAGAAATGGAGGACGAAGAGAAATCGGCGGAGAAGCCAGTTGAGAGTGAGTAAGCGGAAGAGTGGGTCAAGGCGGGTGAGGGAGGAGAGGCGTGTAAGGCGGAGGGCGGCTGCCTCATCAGTGGATCGGCTGGAAAAATCGACGGAGAAGGCGGAGGGAACGAAAACGTCGGCGGAGAAACGGAGCACGTGGAGAAATCGGCGGAGAAGCGGGGAAGCGGAAGAGTGGGTCAAGGCGGGTGAGGGAGGAGAGGCGTATTAGGTGGGCGTGGCCGCGGGGGACGGGCGGGCGCCGCGGAGGCGCCGGGGCCACTTACCAGTCCGGGCGCGCGCGGGCCGCGGCCGCACTGTCCCAACGAGCGGCTCGTACGCGCGACGTGCGCGGCGTAAAGGCCCCGGGGCCGACGCGACGCGACGCGACGCCACGCGAGGCGACGTGCCTCGCAGGCCACGTGATATGTAGGGGTAGATGCTAACGTCCCACGCGCCCCACGGGTCATTAGCGCCCGCGCCCGCGCCCGCGCCCGGAGGACGCACAGGGCGACTTGCCTCTCGCAGCAGGAGGACGACCGTAATGCGGCATTTCATTTCGCAGGGCCACGGTCGTTAATGAGCTGTTTCCTGAGAAAGGCAATTATAAGCGTTCCCTTCTAATTTTCGCAATTGAATATAATATTGCAGTGATCTTTGGAGATATATTCCATACGTAGAATACCTTCAATTCAAAGAGAATTTATATTTCGATTTGAAAACATATATTCAGTAATGTCACATCTATCGTGCATGAAATTGATAGAAGTCTCATGAATGTGTATTGTGCTTCTTAAATATACTGCTCAGAAAAACAGTTTTCTCTTCCCCTTTCCTTTAAAGTTCAAAATTATCATAGTATCTTCTTTTAGCGATTCGTACTCTCATTAATCTTTGCGGAATGCTCGCTATTGTTGTGCTCAAATGGTTCTTCTCAGTAGGGAGGTTTTTATTTCCAATTTTTCCATAATTTGTTTATTGGCAATTACGACACAGTGGCTTCACAATACTGTCAGGTATTGTGATGCCACTGTGTCAATCATGTCAATACATAGGTTGAACAATGCGGTTTCACGGGCTCCAAAAAATGAAGACTTCTAAAATTACAAACTAAAATGCACGGTGACAATAATTAAAATGAGGTAGTTTAAATAAATTTCTATTTCAAATACAAAACTGTGCAGAATACAAACCATAACTGTATTTTAAAAATATATATTATTTGTTGCGAAAATCCAAAAAAGAAAAATAATATATTTATTTTAATACTTTGAAAACTGATAATTTTTTACCAGCTTACGAGCGTAAAAATATTAGATCAAGTATTATCAATTTTAAATATATGGGCCACCACTCATATAGTGTTCTCATATTTTTACGCTTCTGTATGGTAATTAGTTTACCATTACCTCCTATGACTCTGGTTTCTGCTCACGTCTCACGCACCAGAACTTTACTGACCTGAAACAGAAAGAAAATATTTATTAACGACATATTCTTACAGCAGCAATATTACCATTGTATTTAATTAAGCATTTCGAATAATTTCGTACTTCAGTTATTCACACTTCAAATGTTACGTATCCCATTTCGATATATTTCCTCAAAATCTGATCTTTGCATCCAGAAATTGTTAAATCACTCCTACATCCTAAACAAAACTTTAATTCAAACTTTATCCAATGTATCCATTCATTTAATCATGTTATATGAAGCTGCGAGAGAAGTGTTCCATAAACAGACGTAATTCTGAATATCTCTCATACCAAACACGTTGTAATATGTACCAGCTTAATTCAAATTCTGTTATTAGAGAGTATTTCGAAGAACATACCACAGAAATAATATAACATCATACAATAGTTTGTCAATATCGTCTCGTTTCGAAATTAACACCTGAGTTCGGGCACAACGAGCAAACATAATTCAAAATTATAGCGTGCTTTGAATTCTGTAAGTACGTTACGCCGCACAGGATTTAACTAGAGCAAACACAAGCATTGATGTGCACCAGAGACTAATAGACCACACAATTTCTAATCGCCTCATATCGGTATTATTACACAGAATTGATCTAAAATTATCCAATGTATACATTAAAAGATATTGCTGGAACACTACCCAAAAGTGCTAATTATTATCATTACTGTATGTTATCTCTTCTTTAACACACTTGAAATATATATTTTTACTCTCTCCCATTAGAAAAATATAAACTTAGTCCAAAATTTCCGATACCGTTATTTACACTCAAACGCCTCGCACTTAAGTAATGTTTTTTTGAGATCGATGTAATGTCTATCGTACTGTATTCACAGTCTTTGGAAACTGTACAAGACTTTGAAAAAAGACATGTCTTGCCCGTATTTAAGGAATTGTGATTTTTTCTAAAATAGAAAATATTCTAAAAAGTAAAGTATGATTCTTTCAAACGTAAATGCTGTAGTTTTACATTTTTATTAAATTTAGATTATGAAGATTTTTATCTACGACAATAAGAAAAATAATGTTGGCCAAATATTTAAACACACCTTGCGCTGTTCATCATGTGCACAACCGCTCTCAAAGCGATCTGAACAGACCACGTTTTTTATTCGCATCACTGGTATGGAGTTTGATCTCCTGTCCTATAGTCGTACATTCAAGACAACCGAGAGCTCTTTTTTCAAATTCTCTTTTTTTTAAAAATTATTTATTTTCCTTGTTTTACATAATGTCTTTGAAGGTTTTAAAGATATTTTATATAAATTACATTAATTTTGTGGTATATTCTACCACATTAAACATAAACAACGTCTGAGAGATAGTTCCAGGAAAGGACCACTGAACAATTATTTTAATTTTTCATAATCAATTACAATTGAAAAGGTAATCAATGGAATTAATAAAGATATAAATCTTTTGAATGACGAGATTATGTAATTCGGGGTAAAGGGTTAGCTGACTGACCTAATTCGAAAGTTTGTGTCGCTGGGCGAGAGTTAAGTGAAGTGTAGACATTTTTTGTTAATTTATTCCTCCATGTTTGAAGGAGTCGAGTGTTGTAAGCAGAGCCGTCTGTGCAGCGCCCGCTGGGAGCAAGTCATCGGCCCGCAAGTCAGGAGGCCGTGCAAACCAACGCCAGCGCGGCGCGCGTCCTATGCGACAACTTCCAGAGACAAAGCGGGGTCTATGGAGAAGCCCTGGGGGTCGGAGAGCGAGTGGGCGGTGCCGCGAGCAGCTGCGGTCACCCAGCTGCGGCACTTCGAACCCCGAGCGAGGCGAAGACCCGCTCAAAGGCGCTCCCCCTACGACAACGACCAGTCACTGCTTCAGCTCATCGCTCGCGAGTAAACAAGACACGGACCGACCAACACGACTGTTGCGGCGGAACCGGAGCTCATCGGAACCAGGGATTACTGGTTCGAGCCCAGCACGAGGCAAATGACCTTTTCATTGGAAATGAATGGTTGAAAAAAGAATGATATGTCCTCCCATTCATCAAGGCTTTCCAGCATATTAGGACATTAATATACACAATTCAATGTATCACTTTATTTACCGACGTGAAACTTCATTAAAATAGGTCCAAGGTGAGGGGTCGTTAGGTAAAATCGCATGTAACGAAACTGTATATATATATATATATATATATATATATATATATATATATATATATATATATATATCTTTGCAAACACACCTGCGCGCCATACTTGGTGACGTTTTATACATTAAAGAAGACACTGCTCGATTAGACATGTCGAGCATGCGTAAACCGCGCTGCCGCTCCAAGCAGGAGACAGATAAATTTAGACAGGCGCACGGCCTTCAACCAGGCGTACCTCGTCCGTTCGTTTATAGATCCAAATGGGAATGATCTCATTTGAAACAACGCATTCTTCCATAAAATATAATATTTTTATTGGAATATTTTTAATTCCGACGACCCGGACGACAAACAAATCAAATTTGTTTTTTTTTATATATTTTTTTTAAGTTAATAAAATTCATCAAGAAAATAAACCCAATATGAGAGGTTTTTTAATATGTTATTTCAATTTTCCGAGCGCGACCCCTTCCTCTTCCCAAGAAGAGACGCTGCTGCAGTCGTGATTGAGATTTATCGATGATGGACGGTGCTTGTACTTCAGCGCGGCGCACGCACAAGCCCTCAATCACAGCTGGCGGGCATCGACAACCATCGCTATACTACCGACAGGGAAATATAGATCCTGAAGTGGCAGCCATCGCTCATAGGCAGCGCAGCACGCCCTGCGCGACGGCGATGGATGGGCGAAACACCATTTGAATCTTTCATTTCTGCAGGGATTAGTTGGCGACGCGGTCATGGGATACATCTAGACCTCGCATGATTGACTTCGTAGGAGTGCGCATCTGTATATCCTCTCTCCTTAGGCTAGAAGTGGCGATGTAATTTTTCCTCTCGAACACGAAAATGTATCATTATTTTCAATGTATATCATTTTCGATTATCATTGTATTATCGAAAATGTAGCAAGGATATGGAAATGATGAGAACATTAACTTTGAATGTCGTATTTGTTCATTAGAGATTCTATCCGAACTTCTTACTCGAATTATGTATCGCTGAACCTTAACTTCTACGCTGACACCTGTACCATCGTCTAATCATTTTTTCTCGTCACTTTTTACTCTCACTCATCATTTGTACTGCCTTATAGATTAATGTTCACGATCATTTATTTGTAAATGTCACCATAAAGAACACGTCACAAAAAATGTGCATCCTAGCATCAAAAATGGAACGGAAAATGTGGAATCCAAACATCAAAAGAGTCGTGGCGTAACCCCATTTTTGTTATTAGAGCTTATTTTTTGCACTGCGATCGCGAAGTGATAATGCAATAAGCTTTGAATCGCAAGCGTGAAAGCACACGCGGTGGTCCACGTCGTTATCTCATAAAGCGGAATTTCTACGCAGCACAATGGAAAGATACGTGCTAGTCTGCGTGTCCGCCGACCCTAATGTGTCAGGAAGTTACCGGTTACAAAATTATAGGAAATGAAAACCCGGCCGCGCTATTGAAAGGGAATATAAAATTTTGTCTCTGTATCACAAGTTTTCTGATCTATATTAATCAATACAATAAGTGGAATGTGTCATAATTCGTATATTTAAGGTACTTATAATATCTTCTAGTCATTTATTCCCATTATCCAATTTGTACTGAAAACTGAGAATGTATTTTAATAACATTTCACAAGTGATTATATGAAGGTTTAGTTTATTTGACTTTGGTATAACCTGACAGTCCACCAACATTTCTGTTCCAATCTTATTTTGAAGTTTTGAATATTTCACATTCATGATTTTTTTCTGTAAGTTTTGTTTCTTTTTCTCTTCATATTTAGGATTCTGACAAAAGGAACAACATAGCATTCACTGAAGCATTTGGTAATATATAAAACCAATTTTCTCAACATCGAGGAAATTGAAGCGAACTGAAGTGCAAACAGAACACCAAAGTGACGCGCGAAGAAACAGGAAATCCCAAGAGTGCATCACTCTCATTAAGAGGCAATTGACAGGAGAAAGCGAGCCCGCAACAGTGAATAACAAACAGTCGTGAAACGTTAGCCACATGGGAAGTCTGGTGGCATGCGCAAACACGGCCGCGTGCACTCGCGTACACACACACTTGCAGGAGAGCGCCGTGCAGTAGTCCGAAATAATGATTCGTCTGGTCCAAACGTTCTCAAAAGAAAACAAAACACGAAAAGACAAAGCGATATGATGAGTTCATGTGTGTCTGTGCCCCTCCTCTCTCTCTCTCTCTCTCTCTCTCTCTATATATATATATATATATATATATATATATATATATATATATATATATAGAGAGAGAGAGAGAGAGAGAGAGAGAGAGAGAGTAGGTTATAAATACTAACATTTCAAAATTAATACGTAACTTTGCGGAAATAAAAAATATATGTTTGCTTTCGAAGAAAAGTCAACGATAAATTCATAAAATTATAATTGTATGTTAAATAACGTGTCACAAAGAGATAATTGTTGAAAATTATGTAATGTAATAAAGCCTTCATTTTGTGTGCAATCGGAACATTGTTATAAGTGACTTCGTGACATTTATTAAACAAGATAATAAACAGATACTTAACCTACAAGAGAAAGGTGACTAAACACTAGTGACATAGGTCGTCATTAGGTGTCTTTATTGTCGAGTGAAAAATTTTATTGCTCAAAACTGTTAATTTCAATTACCAAAATTACATAAATTTACATTTTTTATAATAATACAAAATAAAGAAAATTGTCATGACAGGTGAAATATCCCGACTACCCTCTCCAGGCTTCTCATGTGGACTTTTAAGTACCTCGGCACCCGTTTACGAGCGTCGTTATAAAATGTTATCACACGCATGCGATAAAAAGTACTTTAGGAACATATTACTCACCGTTAAAAAACGGCTTTAACCTTCTCAAAAAGTAAACCCACAAAGTTCGCTTTTGTTATATTTTTATCCAACGCGCTGCCGCTAGGACAAACAGCGGAGCACTACTGCGCGTGGCCCGTGCGTTGACTCTGCCACACGCAGTGTTTTCACCTCACGCTGCGCCGCGCCGCGTCGCGCCGCGTCGGGCTCAGCCCGGGGACGCGACCTTCGCCTCGTCACCGCACGCGCTTCGGCCGACGCACGGCGCGTTGCGAATGGGGCACGAGCCCCAGGAACGACGTGGGAAAAGGTTCCTCGATTACCTGCATGCCCTGAGTACTAAGCATTAGTAGCAAATTTTAGTATTTTATTTGTGTTTTTATGAATGATATTTGGCATTACGACGCCATCTCCTTTGTTCACCGTCCAAAGCAAGACCTTTCGCAACATCACTCATGGGACTCGAGATACACTATGTGATGAAAAGAATCAGGACACGTCCAAAATGGTGATATGGTGTGGTCGTGTTTTTCATGGAGGAGGCATGAACTCCTCGTTGTTTTGCGTGGCACTATCACGGCACATGTCTACGCTAATGTTTTATTTCACTACTGTCACAAATTCTGCGTCAAACATGCGAATAATAAACTAGGACTTAGAAATCGAACCTACGACCTCCCTGTCTTTGAAACTTCACTTGCGAACTTGCAACTACGTACACTTTATCAGCCAGTTACAGAGGTAAAATAGCGCACAAGTGTTTGAAACCTACATATTTCCTTGTTTGCCTTCTCTGATTTAAGAACAAGACTCTGATACCTTTCAATTATTATGTTTATTTGCAATTTGTTTATCTTTAGTTACAAAAACCCATACCTAATTTTGTTTACTTATTACAAACTTCTGTAGAGAGAACACCGTCTGGTGATCTTTTAGCACATTACTTCTATGAATAACCAACATCGCAATAACAATCTGGAAAGCACACAAATTTTAAAAAAAATATTTTGCTTAACGGTATTATCATTTTACAATTAATTTCACAACAGTAGTGGTTTGCGTTGTTTGTCTACCTGCTTGCATGTATAATCAAGTTCATTCTTGGCTACCCGGGTCTTAGGCAAGGGTTTCAAGAAATCCAAAGTTGGGCAATCACAAATAGGAGATGGCGCCTTGAGGACACCCAAGAATGTACTGTTTGCAATTGCGGAAACCTATGATTTTATTATTAGTTAGTTTATATCTAGTACATTGTTGTAGTTTCCTAGTTCACTAATAATGTATATTACATATACTGTTTGCGGAGAGGCACAATGGAAGTAGCAATTATCGTACATCGTCATTAAGCGAACAAATCCAGAAAGAAATTTATTTTTTCTGCAAGTGAAAATATATTTAAACGCCTCAAAAACACAAACCCAACATCCTGGCACAGTTCAGCCCTGAAGAGAACCGCGATATTTCGGTCGCAACGTCGGCACAGACTTCGACGCGGCGTCATCCACACAGCCTAGATCATGCAAGTAATATGTTGGCAGTGAAATGTTGACAAAGTATAATGCACATGTGTGACTGACGTGAAGTACAAAACTAATTAAGTCGATTTATTTTCAGTATTCTTCTTGTATGTCTTTGCTTAACACATGAACTAGTACGCAACAGTCGATGATGTCTGCGAGCCCCCAAGGAGCGCATTTCGCCCGCCGCTTGTTCCCCGCAATAATTCGCCGTCGCCGCGCAGCCGCGTTCCTCAGCGTCGTCAAGCGCCCGCGCCCCCGTCCAGGAAGTTGTTAGGGGCCGAGGACGCAAGGACGAATGGTAATGCAGAGGCTCGCGTGCTTGACCCGCCCTCGCTTCGTCACCTCCAGGCGGCCCCGCCCCCGCGCCAACCACGGCACAGCACAGCACAGCACAGCACAGCACAGCACAGCACAGCACAGCACAACTCGGCGCGAGGAGATTGCTGCAGGCTGAGGAAGAGGAAAAAGAGAAAGGGAAAGAAGGCGAATAAGGATAATGGAAAGAAGGAGAAAGGAGAAGAGGAAAAGTGAAGGAGCATCAGTAGGAAAAGAAGTATAGGAGACAAACAGGACAAGGAGGTAGAAAGAGGAACAGAGAGAAAATACGAATAAGAAAACAAGAGAGCAGATAAAGAGAAATTATAGAATAGGAAAACTCAGGGTAGAATAAGAAAAACTAAATTAGGTATCAGGATACGCAGAAAGATGAGCAAAATAACTAGAAATGAAATTAAAAGAGAAGATGTGGTCGAGAAATTCTGAAAGATGTTCGAAAAACCGCAGAAAAGATGGAGAGGATTTATGACTATGGTGAAAAGATTAACGTCCCAATGAGAACATTATCCTTGTACGCAATGTAGCGTTTCACTATTTTTTTTTAAATTTACATAGCTTAGAAGTACTATATTTCAGAAATTCATTTTGTTCATAGTTGTAGATAGCAAGAATTATAAATACAGTAGATAATAACAAATATTTTATAAAAGATGACACTGTCCCGAATAAATCTAAGAAAAATCAAGTTGTTGAAACAAAAGCAGTATGAATAAGCATGAGGACCGAGAGATACGCCGAGAAATACACTTGCTAACGATGACACTGCTACGAGGGATAGCGACGATTGGGGAAGTCGTTTCGTCACCCCGCTGGCAGCGCTCGCGCGGGCGGGGCGGGGCGGGACGGGATGGGACGGAGCGGAGCGGGGCGGGGCGGGGCGGGGCGGGGCGGGGCGGGGCGGGACGGGACGGGACGGGACGGGACGGGACGGGACGGGACGGGACGGGACGGGGCGGAGCGGAGCGGAGCGGGACGGGACGAAACGGGACTGGACGGGACGGGACGGGGCGGAGCGGGACGGAGCGGGGCGGAGCGGGGCGGAGCGGGGCGGAGCGGGGCGGAGCGGGGCGGAGCGGGGTGGAGCGGGGCGGAGCGGGGCGGAGCGGGGCGGAGCGGGGCGGAGCGGAGCGGAGCGGAGCGGGGCGAGGCGGGACGGGACGGGACGGGACGGGACGGGACGGGACGGGACGGGCGGGACGGGACGGGGAGGGGTGGGGAGGGGCGGGGCGAGAGTGGAGGCCCAGGCATCCACGCACCAGAGGCCTGCGGTGGTGTCGGCGACCGGTGAACCGCGGGCAGGGCCACCAGCAGCGCGGTGCCAGGGCGCGGGTGGCACGGGCCGAGCTGCTGCGCCGGGCGGTCCGTTGAACTCGGGCGGAGGCGCGGCGGGTGCGGCCCGGGAAGAAAGCGGCCGGCGCGCACTCGCACGGACCACGGACACGAGCCGCAAGCGGTCCCGCCCACCCAATACGCACGCTTCGTCATGGTCGTTCGTACAAGACACGCCAAGTCCATACGCCACTCGTCTCAAATTCATAATCTGGTCCATCTACCCTCCCTCCTTTTCGCTCTCCATTCCTCCAACCCTCCCTCCGCCCCACCAAAGCTCCGTCCGGGAAGAAAACCCTCCCTCCCATCAAACCGGCTTAGGTGGCTCAGGGCATCCGTTAATGTTAATACAGTGCCTCTGACTGCGAGGACCTCGAGTTCGAGTCCCGATAGCGGCAAGCTACACAGCCGCTGTATGGAGGAGAATTGTAGTGACCGGCTGGTTTGATCGGTAGTTTCTCATGGTTTCTCCTATCGCCACCATGCGAATGCCGGAGTAGTACCTTAACAAAGGGACCACGGACTGCGCGCGATCTTTCCTACCTCCTCCTTGTCCTTTCCTCACCCCTTTCTTATACTTCACTTTCATGCAGTACACTACCACACATGCCGGGAGACCAGCCGGGAACTTAAAACATGGCCCAGCAGGGGCGGAGCTCCACTGCTGGGAGATATCTAATAGGGGAAAACTCCGCAAGTCGGCCCCGATTCTCACCATCCATAGGAGGAAGATCACCACCACCCCTAGTGATAGAAATGCACTACACGTTCGGGAGTAACCACCTTATCAGTTGACGCGACCAGAAATACCAATCAATTCGTCCCGCCGTCATCTCTCCCTCCGGCATACACAAAGCTTTACCCCTTGCATTCACGCGCGCTATCCTTCCACCGCCCCGCTTTACTCCCCTGAATGCCACAAGTCCGACAAACATTCATCAACGCTACACAAATCCTCCTCGCGTTTAACTTCGACACACTGCATTTTTCACAGCCATATGTTTCTCCCTCTGGTCACATGGTTCCGCCTACTGACCTCGTACCGTGCGTGCGTCCCTACTCTCGCCGCCCCCAACCCGCCCCGTCCCCTTGCGCTACCTCCTCTGGCCTCTCATTCCCGCGTCGTTCGTGCTCGGCCGCTGCGACCTGCTCTCCAATACGGTTCGCTGTGCGAAGAAAGTACAATACTTCATTCATCAATAGCTGCGTGCTCCAACGGCCCTTTCGCCCACTGGCTTTCTCCTCTGCGCGGCAGCAACGGTTTTCAGTCACGAAATGGTCAGAGCTTAACAACGAGCATGGCGCTGTTTGATTTCAGGTGCTGAGGAGGCCAAGCACTGGAAGGAGACTGCGGGACGCCCGCGCCAGAAAATAAATAGTTCTAATAAACGTCGGATAGATTAGTATGTACTCGGCTTCTGACGGCAGGTTTTTCCCCCTTCAGGGGTTTTTTCCTGAGCCGTACCTTATGGTCTCTTTTCCGCGGCTTTGATGCGATGGAGAGACCATTTGGGGTGAATACCAGAATTCGAAAGATTAGAACGCGAAAGGACGTAGGCATTGTAATGGCTTAAAGGCCCTCGGCCTAGCCACATAGGATCATGTAAGATAATTTGTTTGTAATAATTACCTATTAAATAAATAAATAAACAATGAGCATCAGATAAAGGGCACTGACTTCCACAAATTTTATCAAACGGTTTAGCAATTCGAAAAAGAGATTAAAAGCAACACGATAATGTCGACATATACATTAAAAAGCCAAATGTACTGTTCTGCAATATGTTTTTGTTAAAAGAGAAAATGAGTCCATGAGATCTATATTCGTTTTCAATCTTTGATAATTACGTTAGGTAGGTAGGTACAGAACGTCGTTATATTTTCAACATTCCCTTTACTTAATTGTAAAAGTGGAAAGAGACAATCGCAGTTCTTTATTGTTTTTGTAGATAGAGCAATAATCATTACACAACTAAGACGATATTTCGCAGTTTTCCCTTTAAAAGGTATTCTAAACGATCAGCTCTGAAATTTATTCTTGGATAATTTTAAAATGTCTCTAACAACATATTTGTTTTCGGCTTATAAATTCCAGATGTTCAAGAATATCAAGAAAATGCTGCTATTTACGTTGCACATAAATTGTTGAAATTGTCGTATAAAACTGTAGTTAGAATCCGTACAATGTTTAGATCTGCTGCCTGGTTAAGAGTCTCTATATTTGTAAAAAATTGTAACTTGCAAAATGTGAGATAGAGTGTGGTAGATCTCGGCGTATATGTCTACACCCTCACCCAAGTATATTATGTTGACACTTTTTTCAGGAGTAGCGCGATATGTGCGCAAGAATTAGAGGATTACTTCAAGAGTTTATTCATGAGTGCGTGCGACTTTTATTATTCTTGCGTTAATCTATTTAGGAAAAAGCTCTGGCTAATATATTTCCAAAGCCATATTTCATACTCTCAAATATTGTTGGTTCATCTTTTGGCGGCCAGATAGCCTTCTAATTTCACCTGTTTGATTTTTTATATGTGAGGAAAAATATATAATATTATTATAATTATTCATCAATGAAAATGTCATAACTTCCCCCCCACCCCCCAAATTGAGTTCTAAGTACACTCTCATTCATACGTCTCATTCTTCTAGTGATGTTTACGAAATATAGAAATAATGATCTTTCATTGCTAATAACATCTCATTCATATTGTATTAACATTTTAAATTCACACTAACAACATATTCAACTTTTCATTTTTTCTCGATGAAAATTGACCACAAAGTATCCACAACCACTCAAAAAACAAACAACACCAGATCGCTCTTTCATTCCTGTTTACCTCACGCCGTTTCCCCTCCCTGCCTTTGGAAAGCGAAAAATGGAACCGACAACCGCCAGCCGGATACGAACTCATAAGCGCACGCGACGGCCCCGTCTCTAAACGTGAGGAGCCAATTCTCGCGCCGGAAACGGCGGGACCCCCAAGCGGCGTGCCGGAACCGCTCCGCGAGGCGACGAAAGCCGCCGCGCCGCCCCGCCCCGCCGCCCCGCCCCGCCGCCCCGCCCCGCCGCCCCGCCCCGCCCCGCCGCCCCGCCCCGCCGCGCCCCGCCGCCCCGCCCCGCCCCGCCGCCCCGCCGCCCCGCCCCGCCGCCCCGCCCCGCCGCCCCGACGCACGCTGCTCCGAATCGAGCCGCAGGGCGCGCGTAACAAAGCAAATCGATAAAGGAAACCTGTTCCTTCTGAATACGGAACTTGTTGAGGATGAGGTAAGACGAGAATGCTTTTAGCGATTGCGCGAGTGATTATAAAGAGAGAAAAGAGCGGAAATTTCAACGTCACTCATTTACAGTTCAAGAAATGATAGTAAAAGAAAACGATAAATCAATGAAAGGAATTTGACGTTATAAATACAGCTATGTAAATATAAAAAGGATTGGAAACAAATAGTTATTATTGCACCAAGGGCGTTATAAGGTTTTTTAATGATCGAGCGACGACAAAATCTCTGAGAGTCTTTGACCCGAGAGCATTTAACGCTCGCGTGGTAATTTTAATTTTACCTAATTTTACTAATTCACATTTACGCACATTTACTTATTTATTCACACATAATTATTAAAATGCATTGTAACTCAGTACAATGGTCACAATTTGGATTTCTTTACGATTGCGGAATACAATCTCCGAGCGTAATTGCGTCCAACAAGGTGACGGGAATGGTGACCATTAAACAGATTCACATTTGCTTATTTACTAATTAACTAGATGTTAAGTTGACTGGGATTGTCTTTTCATATTTCCTTCCCATAATTCCCTTTCATTATTCCGTCTCATAATTTCCTCCATTAGAGAACATGAAGCATCATTCAACCGTTTTCGTATGCCCCTCGTAACCACGATCCTCTCGATTGAGGTAGGTTATGCAGTGTATATCGAGCAATAACAAGCTATAGCGTATCAGTAAAAAGTAAAAGAAAACATGTTATAACTCAGTTCACTCATTTTTTTCATTCGCTGTTACTGGGAATGAAAACAACACTACAAAACTTAACGAAATCTTTCGAAAAATTAACAAAATCGTGACTTCTTATTTGTTTTTTCTTAATTTGTTCGTATTTTGCAGTCCGTTGGCAGTCGCAGCCGTCGCCATCCAACCCTCATTACAATGGCGGTCTCCGTTTCCGCCTCCGCCGCCCCCATTCCGACGTCGGCGCTGCGTGCGTGGCAGTGCGTGCCCGCCCGCCGCGTCCCGCCCCGCCCCGCCCCGCCCCGCCCCTTCCTCCTTCCGGCGCCGCCCGCGATGGGGCGATAGGCCCAGAAGGAAGCGCGGAGAGAGTGGGCGATGCGGCGAGGCGCCCGGAGGGGCGGCCGCTAAGGGTGTCGGCCGCGGCCATTTACGATTTGCATTGCTGCCCGATCAAGATGCCCGCTTAACGACCTCTTTGCCAAGAGCGGGACGTCGCTTAATGTCCTCCTCGGGCCAAGAATACCGTATGAGCCTCGCAGACTCTGCATCGATGAATGTTTCCAGCTATGAAGCTGAGCTAGCGAGGCTTTTCTGAGAAGGAAGAAAGTGGCACTCCTATTTGGTTGATCAATTACATTTCGAGGAAACATTAACGGTTGGGTTGCTGATTATTTCAACTTCAACGAATTGCAAAATAAATGGTTAGGAGGTGAAGGTGACATATGGTCTGAGTGACTTCGACACAATATTGTTATTCAATACACGAGGCACCGCCGGTACACAGTATTCAGTAAACACAGAAGAAGTTCAGTGAAGACAGAAGAATTGTTCACTTGCCATTAATATCTGCGATTTGAGTAAAACTAAATACTTATATGTATTAGAAAAGTGAAAAACTAAAAAGTAATAAAGGATTATAAATAGTAGGGAAAAGGTAAATGCACAAATAATTGTATCAATGAAAGGCAATTAACAGAAATATGCGTTTATGGGACGAGGAAATTACAGAGAACAAAGGGAAACAAAAGAAGAAAGAGAAACGCATACCCTAGAGCAATTAAGGTCACATATGTTGACAACATAACTCTATTAAACATGGGACTTATGTACAGAAAAATAATTGTTAAAATAATAATTATCTATTTGCAGACTTGCGAAGTAACAATGCAATTCCGAACGGAGTATTTGAAATACTACTCCAATCCAGTAACTCGACATTATCCCCTGACTCATTTCAGGAGAAATTGAGTTGAAATAAGGTAAAGAAAAGAGTACTATAAACCACATCTAAAACGATAATATTGAGCTACACGTGTTTTCTCTATAAGTTCACAACACCTGCAATCAGGGAAGCCCGCACAATGCGTTCCTGCCCCCGGTGGTGTGTGCAAAGCGTGGAGAAAGCCACGCCGCTGCGCCTTTTGGCACGTCGACACCGCCCTAATTCGTACTTCCTCGGGCGTGAAACTATCGTCTTCTGCTATTACCGTCCTCCTGGGCGGGAAGCGATGTTCCTCCTCGCGGAAGTGCCTATGATTCTGGAAATGATTTGCAAACGGCAGATTGAATTCAGATAATCCCGCCCCAGTAGTATGTGAATTGCCACACTGGCTGCATAAATCTAAATTTCGTGGATTCTAATCTGTGAATGAGCGGTGAATCTTCAAGTAGGGAAAAAACTCTACAGCTAAATAAGGTAATAATAATACTAATAATAATGGTATAATAATAAAATATTTGTAAAATAATAATAATAATAATTATTATTATTATTATTATTATAATTAAATCCCGTACTCGTTCAACTTGGGAACAAAACTAGAAGTTTATATATATATATATATATATATATATATATATATATATATATATATATATATATTATTATATATATATATATATATATATATATATATATAAATTGTCGGTCGCCGGTCACAAACGTGGAAATAAATGAAAGCTTTTGGGCACCCATGCGATACGTGGATGGGCAATGGACAAGTTTTCGGAGACCGGCTATTAGGATGACGACAACAACTACCACAGACATACTTAATGGCATATGTAATTCACAATGCATTTTTAAGAAGACTACCTTCTTACAAGGCAAACAATGTACAAGGTAAACAATGGCAATCACTAAATCCAGAAATTCTTTCTAATGAATGTGAAACGTCTCTGATTGGGTATGTGGTGGAAAGATTATGTATATAAGAGTTCGGAATGACGAAACGATTAAAGGCGTAGCGGGAAGGTAAGAGCGGAGCAGACCGGAACAAGCAGAGGTGGGGCGAGCCTAACGAAGAGGATTAACATACGAACTTGGGAACAGGCGAGCGATCGCGCCGGTGGGAGGCGGCGCCACTCCAGCGAAGCCAGTCCCGAAGACGAGGAATGTCGAAAGGGCGTGGGAGGCTAATCAGGAGGAGCGGGCGGGCCCGGGCAGCGGCGCCGGGCCCGTCTTCCGAGCCGCGCGCCGAGAGAGGCCGGAGAAAGTCCGAGCCGCCAGCAGCGGCGCGGCGTGGGGCGCAGTGAAAGTGCAGGCCGCGACGCGGGCCCCGTGCGCCGCGCACGCCGGGCGAGCCAGCCTCTCGCCCAGCCCCGCGCCCAGCCCGCAGCCCTCCGTCGACGCTCTCCTCCCGCCTCGCCTCGCCCCGTCCCTTCCCGTCCCGTCCCGTCCCGTCCCGTCCCGTCCCCGTTCCGTCCCGCCTCGCCCCGTCCCGCCTCGCCCCGTCCCGCCTCGCCCCGTCCCGCCTTGCCCCGTCCCGCCTCGCCCCGTCCCGTCTCGCCCCGTCCCGTCCCGCCTCGCTTCGTCCCGTCCCGCCTCGCTTCGTCCCGTCCCGCCTCGCTTCGTCCCGTCCCTCTCCGTCCCGTCCCGCCTCCCCCGTCCCGTCACGCCCCGCCCTGCCTCGCTTCGCAACGCCCCTCCCCGACCCTCCCCGACCCACACCGTCCCACACCGCCCCACACCGCCCTACCCCGCGACACCCCGCGACACCCCTCCCCGCCCCGCCCCGCCCCGCCCCGCAACGCCCAGCACCTTGCTCCGTCCCTCTTTGCATCACACCACTCCATCCCACCTCGCGCCAACCCCGAGCAACCCACGCACTCTTCCTCCTGGCCTCGCTAAGCCCCACCCAGCCAACTCTGATTCCACCCAACCCAACCCTCCCCCGTTTGGACCCGACCCGCGCCCGATCCACCCGCACCAAACTCGACTCGACCGGACTCGCGCTCGACGCACTCAACGTGACCCACACCGGACTCGACCCGACACGACCCATGCCCGATCAGTCCCGCAGGGCCCCCTCGTCCAACTCGACTCGGTCTCACCCGTGCCCGACTCACCATCTCTCCGTCCCTTTCCGATATACCCCGCTTCGCTATCTCCTCGTCCCCTCTCAGTCCGTCCCGCGCTGCTTCACCCAGTCCACCTCTGCGGCCCTCGAGGTGTTTTTCCACCTGAGTGTGCAGACGCCGCTGCCTACGCCCTGTGGGCGGCTTTCTTTCAGAGCTTGCTTTCTTTGCGCCCCGGCCCCAGCGCGATGCCCGCGAAGGGTGACAACGCCGCCCTTTAAGATCGGAATATTAAAGGAAGAAGAGACGAAAGCAGCGCGAGGGCTCGCAAGTACCTTCCTGCTAATCGACTGTGTTCATTACAAACGTGGAGGGCATTCGAATTTTACGTTTATCAGAAATGCGAGGTCTAATATATCACACTGAAGTTGTACCACAGGATCCGGCGAATGTTCATTCAAGCTTTCGAAGCATTGAGACATATAACTACAATCACAAGGAACTGATAATTTCTTTTCACGTATCTCCTTTTCATTTAAGGCTTTCATTATTCATTTTTACGGTCTATATTATGGCAATAATTACATATAAATATTGTTTAATTTTTCTGAATTAATTTAAAAACTGGTTACAAGTATAATTTAAATATCAACTAACTTTATGATCGTAATTGTCACGTATCTACGGCCCAGGCAACCAGCCTAGAATGAAATGTATTACCCTGGAAGCCCGTTGAATGGCCTAGATGGGCGCCACTGCTGCCAGCCCAGAGAGCACTCGCCGCCCGAGAGTCGCTTGTCTGAAGCGGCTCTTCGTTAGTGCCTCGAAGCGCCGCCTGCAAAGGAGCCACCGGGCGCCCCTGCGATTGATGTCCAAACGACATGCAATATTTCTTGGGCTGTTAGCCATGTTTACAACGACAATAAACCACGTTTTCATGGAGAACCACGTTTTTATTAGTTTGACTGGTAAAAAGTCAGAAAGTCTGTCATTATTATGATACTAAAAAAACTTCGACTCATAGCTTCTTTTAGATCAGAGTTTGGAGTATGTTCACTCTCCCTCTCATCATTCTATTGTAATTCCAAACAAGTAAACACATACTACATCCAAAATGTCAGAAGCAGTTGTAACGAAAATAGTTCAATTCTCATCATTAATAGTCACGATTAGCTCTAAACATATTGATATCTTCATTCTCGCACGACGCTCTTATCTGAAAACAGCATTCATCTGCAATTTGTAACATGTCCACTGCTCGATCCTCTGCCCTAAACGTGTGTTGTCGACAATAAGCTTCATGTGCATCTAGAAATGTCCAGCGCACCCAAGCTTCGTTCAGGACATTATTTTGGCAGGTTCTAAAACAATGCAGATTACCGCATCGCCCAATGAAACGAATTCGTTTGCCATCCAGAGCCGAGAACCCGCTGTTAATTCCTCGGAAGTCACATTTCCCATTTCACAAGTACGTACAGTTGAAAATGAAGGATGGTTTTCACGAGTGACCCAATTAGTCCTGATATCTCACTAAAAACAATAAAGCAAAAATTCACGCAAATCGTTTTGGAAAGCACGTAAGAATTTGTGATTGATGTGAATTCTTTGAAAGAGAAATGCAAAGTGACGCCATGCACGCCGAATGTAAACAGACAGCACACAATTCCCGAACATCTAAGTGTCCACGCTATCACTTTAAATATGCATTCAACTAAATTCGCAATATACAGACTCCTAACCAAAGAATGATCCCTGAAAATAATATTTCTTTAAATAGGTTTGAAATGTACTTTTCTCGTATTATAGCTAGATAATTACATTTGTTCCGTTCGGTCATCTGCAGTTGGCGGAACGGCCAAAATGTTAGGGATTACCACATCCCCAGCGCAAGTGAGCCAACAAGTACGAAATGCAAGCGCATTATTACTACACGGTACTTACAGCCCATGCCCGCTTCCAATATGTTTTGGCACAAATGAGAACAAAAACAACCCCTCACTCGACTAAATAGACTTGCAAAACGCTGCGTTTTCTCCCGGAAGCGCCAGAAAAAAACGAATCCTCTAGAACGCGGGCGGCCGCCGGAAGGAATCCGTGGACGAAACGCGACGGGACGGAAGCCCTCGTCCAAGGCGCGGGCGGCGCGGCCGGAAGTCGTACCGGGCATTGTCCACCACGATCGCGGCGTTGCAGCCTACGGAGGGGAAAAGTCCAGCGCCGCCTGAAACGCGGAGGTAAAGCTGTGTGAGAACGCCAGCCAAGTTGTCAGGGGTTTTCTCGCTCTCGAGTGTGAAAAGAAGGGAGAGGGGCAAAACGCAAACACGCAAGCCAAAAGAAGAGAACAATATGAATTACCCTTGTCGTGTGTCTGAATAGTACGTTCGTGTTCATCCTAGGAACTTTCTCTGCACGTTCACGTTTCAATTTGCTAAAATTACTGGGAAATTGTTCTCATAGTTAAGGGCATAACAACGTTAAACAATTGTTGCCTGAACGTGTTAAGCACTTTGCTTAGAGAATTACATTTATTATTGTATAACACAATTGCTACACAATTATGATTATCCCACTATTGTTGCGTGTTGATCATAATAATAAAGACAATTACATTGCAATTATTGTTTTAATAACAAATCACATTAAAACGCGGGTTCATGGTTTTGTGCGCGTCCATAATTTGTTTATTAGCTTCACTCTAACGTAGAATACAGAGAAACAAATGTGCGGCTGTGTAACAGAATGTGCAACAGAATGGTTCAGACTCGATTCATCACCACGATGCAAGCAAGATTGAGAGAACTCAACTCCTCACCTCACCACGAACGCTACTACGAGCATACGTCATTCACTCCTACACTTCCATTTTGCCATATATGCCCCTCACTTCTCACCCCCTCTCTTCCTCACCCTACCCCTTTTTCATTTTTCACGTTTTCCCACTTCCAGTCACCCATCCGTTCCTCCTCCCCTCTTCCTGTCCCTGCGTTCTAGTCCTTTCCACTCGTTTGCCTCCTGTCGCCAAAGCAGCTGACACAGCGCCCTACCCGCCGCAGCCGCACTTCTCCCGCAGGCGTGCGTGCGGCCTGAGGGTGGCTATTGTCTTGCGTGGCGGCGGATAGAAAATCCCTTACGTCGCGGGGAGGTCAATTTGAAATTCACGCGAGTGGCGGGCAGCGGCGTTCGGTGGGCGGCGGGAGGCGGGCGGCGGTATGGCGGGGGCGGCGGGTAGCGGGGGCGGCGGGCAGCGGGGGCCGCGGGGACATCGAAAGCGGCAGGTGCGGCGGGGGCAGCGGGGGCGGCGGGGGCGGCGGGGGCGGCGGGGGCGGCGGGGGCGGCGGGGCGGCGGGGGCGGCGGGGGCGGCGGGGGAGGCGGGGGCGGCGGGGGCGGCGGGGGCGGCGGGGGCGGCGGGGGCGGCGGGGGCGACGGAGGCGGCGGGGGCCGCGGAGGCAGCGGGAGCAGCGGGGGCAGCGGGGGCAGCGGGGGCGGCGGGCGCCTATCCAATGCACGACCACCGCCCCTTCGCCCAGCGACGCGTGCCGCGCTGAGCACATGTTCCCATTTGGCACGAACGCTCCTTCGTAACTGTTTCAAAGCGGTGGAGATGATAGCATCTTTCTGAGTCTTGTTCGCGCTTTTCCCTTTATTTGTAGCTGCGGTCATCTTCGTTTCTTCGTACTGATACGTTTCTTCTGCAATTATAATATTAAATGATTAGATGATTTATTAGCGTCTACCGCTACTATATCTACGCTATTCGATTAATGTTATGTTAAAAGAATATTATCTGTAGTAACATAAAAGTAATCGAAAATTTGGAAGACCCATATTTTACATCGATTATGACGCGAGCCTTTTGTCGCTTGGCTGCATGGGAAACAATACATTAATGACATAAAATCTTAACACAAAGCCTAAATTCAAAGCGAATAAGAGCAAAGAGAAATGCATGTCACTGGATGAAGATTATATGAATTATAAGCGTATTTAAAATAAACACACACAATCCTAATTAAATATCAGAAATCAAGGAGAACTGGAACGAAATGTATCATCAATTTTGATGAAGTATATTACTTCGCAAAACAATATGATTAATATAATTGCATTATTTGATTATCATCCTCAATAGAAATTAAAATTACCGACATTGTTCAATATTAAGAATATTCTTTAAAATAATTGAATGATAATTCTCTGTTTGCATAAAGCAAATATTGCGCGTAGTACAATATTCGTAGAATAATATTTCTTGGATATTTCACACTGTAACTTTCCTGCCTTGGTATCCAAAATTTTCACCTCTTTCTACGAGAGAAATATTTTCGTTTCACCGAGTTCAGGTAGCGAACAGACTACGAAAAAAAACCCTCACCGGCAAAGCAAAACATCGAGTCGTTTCCAAAAAAACGACTACGAAGCGGGAACGAACCAAGAAAAACGCGCGCTTGCAAACACGGTCATCTCCTGCGCCGTCAGAGCCCAGCAGAACTCTGCGCCAGACGGGCTACGGGAGTAAAATGAAAACAAATTTACTTCCAGACTCACGCAAATAATTTTTCAGCGGTTAAAGTAGCCTCGCGTTTAGTTCGGCCGACTTTACCCTTGAACATTAAATTTTGAAAAAAAAATGATCGGCGTATTCCGAAAGCAATAAATGGAAGCCCTCGTTATTTCACAAATATTGTCTGGGAATCTAAATACAAACATACCTGATGTCACAATATCACGCACACACGCCATTGAAATAAGAACAATCATTTTTTAGAATAGAGAAAGTTATTATAAATTATTTACTTTATATTATTATTTATTGTAATTGAATGGATAAAGACCAGAAGGGTTTACGTGACATTTTATAAACTCTGAGAAAAACGTGTTTTTAATTGGCTATATTTAAGTGCCAATGTCATTTAGTGGTTTTTATGAACAGTTGAAATGTAGTGCTGTGAATAATGACTCAAAGAACCACTATTTTAAAGTGATGTTGAATTAAATAAACAGTTTTCTCATAATTTTTAAAATGCCACTTAAACCGTTCTGCTTTTCACCCATTCAATTATTCATGCAATTTCATACATAATATATATGAAAGTGCATTAATCATGAAAAGACTCATAGTTAACATAGACGTTTCATATAGTAAGAATTTCTATCCTCAAACTATAGGAAAATCAACAAATGCAAACAAGAGAAAATAACTAATAAGTTGAACTAGATTATCAATTAGTTGCGTAAATTGTAAAAGTTCAGACGATATTCAAACAATAAAGCAAAAGAGACGCTCGTTTGTATTAGAATATTTCAATGACTTTAAATTTCTGTTTTTCCTTGCACAGTAATCGAGTAACCCGCATGCGTCTGTCCGTCACTCACGGGTAGGCCGCTTCGAGGCTACCAACTGAGGCAAATTAGATGCCATTCGACGCTTCTTGGTCTCCTCATATGAAACTAATCTTTTTTGGAGAATCCATTCAAAAAAGTTTATGAAATATCTCTAAAAACATGTATTTTTTTTTCTTTTTAAGCAAGTAAAATGCGTTGGGGTAAATTACGGCATCTACAATGGTGATCAATAGCTCATTTGATTCCTCTGGACAAGACAAATCGATTGGCACAATTCTTAGCTGGCTGATATTGTGGAAGAATTCTGTTCTTGATTTTTATTACATACTCTACCACTCATTAAATATACTTCATACGCTCATACATGCTCACATATACCTATATAAATGCATACATACATACATTCACACATTAACACACACACACACACACACACACACAAGAAGCGAATACATAATGCTTTACGGAAGATTCAAACCCGTTCACGTTGTCTGACTAAGCTCCAACTCTCATACGCAACTAAGGCAACACAACGTCATAACAACACGCAAAATCTTCACGAACAAATCCCCACACCGGCGTGCAGACGCTGCAAGAAATTAAGAAGAAAAAAGGAAGAAGAAAAAAAGAAAAAAGAAGAAAAATACAACAAAGCACTTCCAGTTTACTACCGCAGTGGCAAGGGCGACGCGGCTAATTTTCGCGGCCGCTTCGCACTCGACGCCTTCCCACGTGCACGCCCCGGCAACGGGTCCCCGCGGAGCAGCCGCGCCGCGGTGTGCGTCGACGCGTGCGCGCCGGGGTGTGTAGGAGGACGGGGGGGGGGGGGGGGGGGCGAGAGGAAACGAGCCGCGAAATGTCGCCTCCTGGTCTGCAGCGCGCCGCTGCGCGCGTCTGGCAATCGCAGTGGCCCTGCTCCAGGATCCTGCCAGGCGAAAATGCGCTGCTCGCTCTCGTAGGCGGGCCAGATTGCAATGGAATTGATTCATGTCTGTGGTAACTGAGAAAGGAGAGGTACTGTGAGGGAGATTGGGAAGTATATCATGCCGAAGGTTTTTGCAAAGGAAAACATGAGCTGGTTCATCCTATAACATTCATATTATTGTAATTTCAATGTTAACATTATCATCATAATTAATTAAGGATTTGCGTTTCTAGTTGTAATATGAATATAAATTAATCAACAATTAATACGAAAGATGAATATATAACTGAGTCGGCTCTTTAAACATAAAGGTAATCACAATAACAGACTTAGGCTTGATGAGACCTGGACGTGAGGAATAAGACAAAACCAATTACATGAATTTTATATTTTGGGAGGGTAATTCATGACATTGTTATGAACAACATAGTTTGAAATTTGAAAAAAGAGAATACATCCCACTAGTAATAATAATATGAAGTTTCTCAAAATAAACAGTAGTCACAAATTCCGCAAACTCGAAAATAACATAATTGAGTGTCATTGACGTAATTCAATCAGTAAAAGATTTAATTTTAAACATTAAATTCTTCAGTGCATCCTACCGCTTTACTGATAGTCCCGATAGTGATTTTGAACAAGTAGCAATCGTTGAATTCGAACCTCGTTTATTACACCTCGACCGGCTACCCCCAACTCATTCGATTTTCTACATTGCCCCAGGTACGAGACAGCTGGGAACAGCTAAACCTGCAAATTGCTGCGGAGTTGTCCGTAATGGTCGCCAGTGCTGCTCGGACGTGTTAGCCTGTGGAATGGGTGGGGGACAGACAGGGCAGGAACGAAAGATGACGAAGGAAGAGGAGCGGAAGCGATTGGATTGAAAGTAGTGCGAGTCGAGGCGAGAAGAAGCGGGGCGGTAAGACCATGATTGGAGGAGCGGAACCGTGTATTTCTGAGAAAAGGGCGGGAGGATTGTGGAAGAGAGTAAGAAAAGTGCAAGAGCGAACGAAGAGACCGAATGAGATGGAGACAAAGTACCGAGAGACAAAGACAAGAAAGAAAGACAGAGCAGACGAAGAAAGACAGATTGGACAAAGAGAGAATGGAGAAATGCATAGCAAAGAAAGACAGTAGAGAAATACAGAATTGAGAAAGAGGGGACGACAGAGCAGAGAAACTGTGGAGAAAGACGGCGGAGAATGAAAGAGAGGAGACAGAGTGGAGGCTCAGTGATGGCAATAAGGAAGCGATGTGGGCGCGGAGTGCGAGGAAGGTAACATCGGGGTGGCGAGTGGCCTATGGACTGGTGGCAAGGGGAGGAAGAGTGGAGACGCGAAAGGCTGGGACCATGCGGGGGGGGGGGGAGAGGTTGAAAGCGCCGTAAAGGCGTCAGGCAGTGGACTGGTTAGTGACAGGGTGGACGCGGACGGGGTGAGGCGGAGGCAGAAAAGTGACAGAATGTGAGAGCGGGCCTGGGGGAGGTGGTGGTCGAGCGGAGGCGAGCACGAGGCGAACGCGTCCCAAACGATGCGTAAGGCGCCAGGGATTTCCAGGGTGACGAGCGGGAAATAATAGCAGCCCGGCCTGCATGCCTCTTCGTGCTGTCCAGGGCCTCCCGCGGTCGCGAGTGACCTGACGCCACTGCGCCGTCCGTGCACGCGTCCTCATTTCCGGGGTGCAATAAGTGCGTATTTCCATATGGCGAGGCTGTTGGTCACGAACTAAATACCATTTCACAGAAAGTATTACCAACGGATAATGTGAAAATGTGATTACTGATCCTGAAGGTACGTATCATTTAAATATGTCCTTCGGTTCTCATCCCGTAAGTTTCGTGTCGTTCTTTCAATTTTTTCCACCTCCTCGAGAAAAAAGTTTATTTTGGACACAATATATTTGAAATGAAGAAAATATATAACAAACGCTATAAACTATAATGGACGCACCAAATATTCAGCCGTACGTGTTCAATCGTCGAATCTATAGGATTGGAGGAAATCTACCTACATCAAACAGAGGATCAGAAGAAGCAGAAATGGAACATATGCAAACAAATAAAATAATCCTAAAATAATTAATTTCTAGCAATCAGTAATAAGTATATTATCGAAAGACTGGTAGAATTCGGATAAAATTTCTAAATCATGAAACAATTTTTCTGACAATCATATCAAAGTGCATTGTGTATTGCTTAGAGAAATGAAGTTGTGTTAAACACGTTGCTTTAACGTAAATTATATATCTTGTGTTCCAAATCATCACCATTCAATTTCAAAATTCTCTGTCCTTTCGAAAACCAATACCGATTCGTGTTTGGTTCCGGATCTTTCGATTTAACTACCTCTTACTCTATAATATGTCTTCATTGTTAACTTCCATATGTCCGAGAGATTGTCCGTTCATTCGATTCACTCAACCACATGACACAAAGCCATAAATACGAACTTTCATACGTGATGTAAAAGTCTGTAATTCTTCTTGAAATTCATTTTCAAATTTATAATCTCACATAATCTAAACATGCAATAATTTAATAAACTTTAGATTTGGAAACATTTGTGTCTCACGATCAAAAAGCGTTTTGCTATCAACGCTGCGGCTCTTCTTAGCTTTGTTGAATTCACTTTTATTACGCTTAAAATATTTATGCGTCTTAATTTAATTCACGACTCATCCTCTAAGTAATTTTTCTGACTCTCCTCGATTTTACCATTTTGATTCTTCTTGAACTCACCATTTCACGATGATTTACGTCATGATTTTAACATCATTAATTCTCTAGCACTTCCTAACTCCCCTCATTCTCAAATACATGAACGTCGATTGAGTACAACAGTAATCGTCTCCCATGTTTTCCTTCCCTTTCGAAGTTCCCCAAGCCACAACATACCTGGAAATTTCCCTCTCCGTCCGCTACATCCTGATTAGTCCGTTCGGCTGCCCGTTACCTCTCTGGCTGGGGTCCCTCCGCCACTCAGTCCTGCGGCAACGCCAACCAAAGCAACGAACCGTCAACGACGCGACAGTGCCGGTTCAAGAGTCGTTTCATTATCCCCAGAGAAACATTTCAATTCTCCATTTCCCGTTGTCCCCTCCGCACATCTCATTCACCTACCTCAGTTCTGCCCCAATTACGTCCTCATCCCCGCCGCATGCCTCGCTCCCACTAGTGTTGCTCTGTGTCCCGCCTCGTCCCCCCCTCTCGCTCTGTCACTCTCTTTCTCGCTCTCGCTCTTTCTCTCGCTCTCTCGCGCTGTTACTCTCTCTCGCTCGCTCTCTCACTCGCTCTCGCGCTCGCTCTCGCGCTCCCTCTGTCGCTCTCTCTCTCGCTCTATCGCTCCCTCTGTCGCTCTCCCTCTCGCTGTATTGTTCTCTCTCTTTCTCTCTCTCTCTCTCTCTCTCTCTCTCTCTCTCTTTCTCTCTTTCTCTCTCTCTCTCTCTCGCTCGCTCGCTACCACCCTCGCAAACCGCACGCCGCGATTGATTTATTGCGCGTCGACGACTATCTCGCGCGCCCGTCGCGGGCGAAATTATCTATCGGCGGCTGTAAACCCCGGCAATGTGACGGCTTCCGCGAAGCGCCTTTGTCCGCGGCGCCGCGCCCAATACGCTCTCCGGGTGCGCGGGCGCAGTCATTGCAGGGTCGCTGCTTCCGCCCCTGGAGCACTCCAGCTCTCTTCCCGCACCTTGTGCCCCTACACGTTAATGTTTTCAAAAAAACTATACAATGAGTAAATGAATACGAATTAGTTCAACAATCATACAATGAGTAAATGAATACGAGTATATTCAAACATTTTTTTTAAACATGATAAGTCAAAATGTTAATTCTTTATTCATTTTGGATTTTGCATTATATCGGATATCGCAAGTTCATCGAGATTTCACGAGACTCTTGTTAACGATACTGAAAATCACAATTTCACGACCTCATTAGTCAGCGATCTCCCACATAAAAGTGCAGTTTACTTATTCATTTTATTTCATTTCAGATTCGACAAGTTTTCTCAAAATAACTACCTTCGGGAAAATTCGCCCCTTGACCCTTACCCTCGACTTACGCCTGGATCCTTCAGCTGCCCTATCAATACCGTGTGCTCTTCGCATTCGTTCGGATCCACTCCACCCCCCCTCCCATTAAAGTCTGCGCTAAGCCAATTTATTGGAGTCAGCAGATGTCTCTTAAAAAGACGGAAAGCGTCTTGGTAAATTGCGAACGGGTCGTTGTGCGAAAACGCTCCGGCGATGAGCGCCTGCGGGCTGGTCGTTAGCGAGTCAGCCGAGAACGTCGTGAAGCAGTGGAAAACGGTGGCAACGGTAGGAAAGAGACGCCAAAGACGGCGCGAAAAGTGGCGTCGACGGGCTATGGCAACGGCAAAGATGGAGAAAGCGATAAGGGCTGATTTACGTTGGAAGCGGCTAAGGCTGGGCGCCGTTGCCGAAAGCAACAGATCAGAAACAGAAATCGGAAGCTTGCCTTTTCGGCGGGATCAATCATGAGCGTCTGTGGAAGCGATTGAAAGAACTGGAAGACGTTAGTGGAATGATGTGAAAGAGTATGATGAAGAGAAATTGTTGAAAATAAAGGATGCTTTAGGAAACAATGCATATGATTGAGTGATTTTTCTGACAAGAGAGCAGGCGAGATAATGAAGACGGAATCGTCGAAGAAGAGGTATTGAGAAAAGAGTTACTGTTGGAGCAGAGTATGTAGAAGAGCGCAACAGCATTGAGGCAAACATTGAATGGAATCTGAACAAGAAAAATTAACTACATAAAATTTAACATCTCATTTGTCTGTTTTAACAAAAATTATCCACAACTGGCTGAACCCTTGCGATTACATCCCAGAAAAGGAAAATCTATTGAAACGAAACACCAGAAAAGTACTTAATGAAAAATCGAAAATCCCAAATATGTTATTTCATTATATTCAGTGTTTATTTTAAGGCTGATGAAATGAATCACAAACTCTTGAAAAATTCAATCGCTATTAAGTATTCATTGTTAAAACAGAATTAAATGTTATATTTACTAAGATCTGTACATGTATTATTATATAGTAGACTGTTATAGGATATCAATCCATCGCCTTAAGTCTGAAATGTAATGCATTTCAAATAGTTATAATCTCTGGATATTTTTGTTTAAATAACACTTGTGACAGGTAACGGTCGGGTATTGCGTTTATAAACACTCACTAATCTTTACATTTAAAATCAGTCTAATTTATCTCTTGGAAACTCGGTGTCTTCGCTTAGCCAATTATAACCTCAACACCCCTCGGATATCCTACTTGGATATCCAATTATAACCACATAACCCTTCGATATCCTATCAAAACCAACTACACTTGTATCTTAGCTGGTCTTGTAATGAAAATGACGTAATGAAAAATGTCAACATATTATTTTAATATATGTCTAAAATTACTGTTTTTATTATAAGAGCTGTCAATAATAGCAAATGATAAAATAATACGTCTATGACCCATTATGTTTAAGTACAAAATTTCGAAATCTGGTTGTGTAAAAATCTCAAATTATTTTTTTAAAGAAAACCATTTGTGTTTTAAATATATAGATGTTTTGATCTCGCGTGATTTGGGATGAACAATAATACAATTCACTAAACAGAAATGGAAAGATTATGCACAAGAACAAAACTTCAGCCCGAAGTAGAATTGGGACTGGAAACAGACGTATCCAACGACTTTCATAGACACAGTTCATCTCCTTGGGATCAAGGCGACGGAGATCTGACTGCGGCATCGAGAGTTGAAACTTGCATGAAGTGGCAACTGCGTCACCGGTGCCTGATGGATTGTAAACTAGGCAAAGGAGCAAGCGGGAACAACGCCGCTGCGTCCCTCAGGAGAAACGCGTCGTCGCCCGATGAGGCTGTTGCGGGGCCGCGGGGAGCCGAGAGCAACGGCGCTGGGGGCGGACGGGACGGGCGGCGACTGTGGGAACGACTGAGGGGGAGGGGGAGGCGGCGGCGGAGGCGGAGGCGCCGGCCGAGAAAATGAGAGCCGTCGCGGGGAATTTACGACGACGCTGCAAGTGCCCCCTCTCCCCTCTTTCTCCCTTCCGGCAGTCGGCGTCGCGACGCCTCCGCCTCCACCTCCGCCTACGCCTACGCCTACGCCTACGCCTTCGCCTACGCCTACGCCTTCTCCTCCGCCTCCGCCTCCGCCTGCGCCTCCGCCTCCGCCTGCGCCTCCGCCTGCGCCTGCGCCTGCGCCTGCGCCTGCGCCTGCTTCTGCGCCTGCTTCTGCGCCTGCGCCTGCGCCTGCGCCTGCGCCTGTGCCTGCGCCTGCGCCTGCGCCTTCGCCTTCGCCTTCGCCTTCGCCTCCGCCTCCGCCTCCGCCTGCACCTCCGCCTCCGCCTTCACCTCCGCCTTCGCCTCCGCTCTCTTGGCTCCACGCCGATGGAACCTTCACAGAGGCGATGCTTCTTCTGATGTCTTCGCCGCCGCCGCCTCGTCAGTTTATTGGGCATGGGCTAAGAAATGGTTCGCGTCCCATTCCTTCCGATGAAGTCGTTTACGGGTTATGCAACGTCGAACCCTGTAATATCTGCAGGAGTGGCACTTCGGATCTTTCGAGTTACTTCTCTCGGCGAAGTTTCTTAACTGAGCAAGAAAATTATGAACTCCGTTTTCCTTTTGAAGTAAAATTATTTTGCGCTGCCTAAATAACAAGAGGTTACGATCTTTTCTGTGTTATAGGGCAAACATACCATTGCTGTAACACCAAATGCTTCACAAACCACTGCAATAATACCAGAAATACCAGACAAACAGTGCCAATAAACCAAACTATCATTCAGGTATGTGCTTGTATTCTTTCATCAATCATTTATCTGAAACGTTTCTTGGACGCGTCTAAGAAACCAAAGAAAGTGAGCTTGCGTAACCATTTTTCCTAGATTGGCTATGCGTTTAATTTCTTTAACACCGAACTGGAAATATTTTCGCAAGACACTGCCTCTCACATTTGCAGAATCACACTCCTAAGAATTCAATTACGTAATTTCACCTGAAGGTCAGGAGAAACAGTCTTACAAAAGTTTTGAATTAAATATTTCCATGCAATGATTTTTTTTTTACATTACCTCTTCGTATATCTTAGAATGGCCAAAGCTTGGTTTTGAAAAAATACCTGGAACAAGAAAAAAGCGTATCAATATTCAGTAGTCAATAGTTACTCAAATCACGATGAAAATACCTAACATATTTAAAAAGAAGTGTAGTTAATATCCTCAACCTTTAATGCAGAATGGCACGTTCGTGTGTTTCGAACTTTGAACTAGTTTTTTTCTCACAAATTTACCCTTTTGCTTCTTAATTTAGTTCGTGCTTCAGTTTGTTCTTTCTTCTCCTACAGCGCGTTCCTCTTATGCTTCATAAAGAACTCAGCAGAAAAATGAATCAAAAATATATTGCAAATCAATACTCTTCTAAGCTTCACATTCCAAAGCGTTGTAGCAACTGTATTCTGTTAACGTTGCTCTTTACACATGTCTGAGACACGAATTCCAATACCCCTAGAACTGCCGAGAAAGAATTCCAGTAAAGCTGCATTTAAGTCACGAGCGGTGATAACTCTAGGGGACGGAAAGGTACACGGCTCGCACTTTTCGAATTCTGGAAACACAGCCCGAGCGAAAGGTGGGTTGGCCACGGGGGAGACTGCTGCCGCTCCCTCCCCCGCCCCCGCCCCCCACTGCTCCTGAGACGCCGGTGCTGCAACCTGCGGCACCAGCCCTGCCGCCACCACAGCCTCTGTCTTAACCGCCACCGCCGCCGCCGCCGCCGCCACTGCCAACGTCTCTGCCAACCCCACCGCTACCTCCACTGCCACCGCCACCTCCGCCGCCGCAGGCTCAGGTACCGTTGGTGGTGGTGGTGGTGGTGGCGGTGGCGGTGGCGGTGGCGGTGGCGGTGGCGGTGGCGGTGGCGGTGGCGGTGGCGGTGGCGGTGGCGGTGGCGGTGGCGGTGGCGGCGGCGGCGGCGGCGGCGGCGGCGGCGGCGGCGGCGGCCTTGGCGAGACTCCAAGCGGTTCTGACTCACGGCCCGGGGCGAGGCGCTATCGCAAATCTCCGACGCCCAGGCCCCGCCCCCGCGGCGCCCCGCCCCAACCGCCCGGTTCTGTTCCACCCTCACCCCCCGCCCTCTCCCAACAACGCGCTGCGACAGTCCCATCTCTCGACCTTGCGCCAAGCCGCCACATTCCACGTCTCTGCATCGCGTCGGCGAGGCCCTCCACTCCGATTGTTTGACCTCCCTCTCGCTCCGGCCTGCATCAAGCCCGCACTCGACGTCATCGTTGCTTTAAAATGATCCCCATTCACCATCTAAGGTGAGAACGATTCTCTGTTCATCCATACGTGCAGGCTGTCGTCTTACCTTAATATCTCACATATTCTCGACCTGAAGTAAAGTGTCACCGCCATGTGTTAAGGCGTATGAACGTATTATCACTTCAACCATCCTTACTTTGCTCCTACAATGAGTGGCTTTTCTTGAGCTTTCTGAAACACATAACTGTTAAATATCTTCTTTACTTTTGCACTCAATCCTCTGATTAAACATCTTCGCGTACTCTCCTAGACATGTTCACATATCAAAATCTTTAATTCAATTTATATCTCCTTGACATGTTAATTCCCAAAAGAAATAAAAGTCCGTTCTGAATTGCGCATAATTCCGTTCCGTCACGTCATCATTCCGTTCCCCTCACGTAGCCTTGCATCCCCACTGTACCTACCTCATCCAATCTCACTCCATTTTCCCCATTGCAGCCCGTGCTGACATAACCTTCCTGGACCAATTCGTTTATTTTGCCTCTTACATGGGCTCGTTCTGTTTCGACTATTCCTTTCTACTCGTCCCATTCCGCCCGACCCATTGCGTTCTATCCATTCCGCCCAATCCACTCTATCCTATCCATTCTGCCTAATCCACTCTATCCTACCCATTCCGCCACACGTAATCCACCTCTTTCCAATCCGCCGATTCACCTCGACCCATTCTGCCCGACCCATTCTGCCCGACCCATTCCGCCCGACCCATTCCGCCCGACCCATTCCGCCCGACCCATTCCGCCCGACCCATTCCGCCCGACCCATTCCGCCCGACCCATTCCGCCCGACCCATTCCGCCCGACCCATTCCGCCCGACCCATTCCGCCCGACCCATTCCGCCCGAACCATTCCGCCCGACCCATTCCGCCCAACCCATTCCGCCCGACCCATTCCGTTCGGCCCCTTGAGTTGGTCACAACCCCACTCAACCCGCCCCGTACCGCCCGTGCGAGCGCCGATGTTTTCGTTGGCGACCGCGCCGGCCGCGCGCGCGGCGCCGTGGAACGGCGGCGACTGCGAACAGGAAACCGACCACCGAGGCTGCGCGTCGCGCTGCTTAGTTCACCAGCAGCACCAAGGCTCACGGGCAGAAAACGTTCCCCGACGAACCTTCCAGAGGTCGATTCACGCGAAGATCTCGAAATGTACGAGCTCGCTTGGAAACGTGTTGGCTATGAAAGAGTGGTTATCAACTTTAGGAATGCAGCATTTCGATTAACGTTTGTATATTTTATTTACCTAAACACAAAGTAAATTCCAAAAATTCTCTTTTTTCTGTTTTCCACTGCTTTGGAAAAATGAATGTTGATTATGCCCCTAAAGGGAAAGGCCATTGTTGAAATGTCACTTTGGCCCCAGAAAGTGTAAAATTAGAGTAGTCATAGTTATTCGTAAGTGTAACTATTGATGAACTTTTCTAATACCAAAACAGAATTAAAAGGATTAGAAAAGTATAAATCAAAAGAAACTATTATTTCCCTATCAATATTCTTTGTGCACCCTTTCGTATGTCCTTATATGGAAATGCTAGGAATGGCATGCCATGTATTCAAAATGATAGAGTCAATATACATACGTACAGTGATATAAGTATACGCTTCAGAATATATTACGTCTCACTTGCACAGAATTTTTCAAAAAATCTTTCTTTTTCGTAAAATATCATTAACTCGTGTAATGTGTGTTCATTTACAGGCAAGTTGTTCCAATCGCATCAGAGAACATGTAAGGAATACAGTGAAAAGAATCCAACGAACGTATTTCGATAATTAATACTTTTAATAATAATTAATTTTAAATAATTCCCGAGTTGTGAATTTTGTAAGTATTGAATTTATTCCTGTTATTTTCTTTAAAAAAGCACTGGCAGGTATATTGTTCATATTTAAAAAATGAACCTAAAATCCATAGTGTATTGCTTTGGTCTACACAATAACATTCAACATGGAGAGTTAATTTCCGATTAGCTATTTTAAAAATGTACATCGAATGATTTAACTGTTCGTATCAGTTGTAAAAACAAATAAACGTTTCCCTCGCCATTGCAATAAACATTACAGCCGGGGAAATGACGCGCAATAAAGGCAATATTCAGTCACACAAAACCACAGTGGAGGGCGTCTGCTCACGCGTGATTTTTGCACCGGAAACTCGAAATCTGCAAATAACGAAACAAAAATTGCAAACGCTCCTGGGCGCCGTTTCCCTGGAATTTCAAATTATGCAATGCAATTTCATGAGCGTACGAATGATAAATTTATAAACTGGATTCTAATGCGTACAAATCAGTCAGATATTGATGTCAAACATGAGAAAGCATCCCCTTGAAGTCCAATAAATAACTTTACTTAAATTTAATTTCAAGAAAATGCATTATATTCAGTTTGTTTACCTGTTATTCCACTACAGTCTGAAGTTCGTACTTAATTCATGTAGGTACTTGCTTAAAAGATTGCTTACGTCTGTATTTAATTAAGACTTTAATACTATTAAAAATATTTCCAGCTCTATTTCTAAAATTTACACTAGTCTAAAATTATGATATTATATCAAACATCATGTGCAATTCTGAATTTATGGGTTTTACACCATTCACATACGTAATTTCAGTTTTCTGATGTGTGTAGGCGAAAAAAACGTCCATTTTGACAGCAGTTTGTAAAAAAAAATGCCTCACCCCTCATGCATGTTTACGATTCTCCACAAGCAGCCAGTTTAGTTCCTGAGCTACACAGCAGCCGTAAAACTTTAGACTCAACAGTACGGTGATTGAAATCTGATCTGCAAAGAATGAGGAGCTCTTCACACCATAGAAAATCAAAACAGACTTCCGCAGGAGAAAATTCCGTGGTGGTAGCAGATATCGTGTGGACGATTATTTCCTTACCAAATTCCGCAGGAGAGTTGGTCAATCGGGGGGTCGAAGTGTGCATCGCCGCAACCGCGAACGGGGGGGGGGCGCGGTGATTGGGTGACAACGGCCGGGAGGAGACGCAGCCAGCCGGGAACGCGGTGTTCACACGGCCAGCGGCCCGCAAATTGCATTCTAATAGCATTAAATGGATCATAATGTTTTAATCGCGTTCTTCCAAATATCCATTGTTCGCCGCGTGGAACTCGTTAACCTACATACGATCTTTCTGCGCTCACCTGCCTGAAACGAGCTCGTAAACAGGTGATGTTGCAGCGTTAACCGGCGGTGGTAGAGCCTGGTAGTGCGCAATTATGAGAGAATGAAAGTTTAATCGGAAACGGTGCTGCCGAAGATAATGTAGAGTTGAGCAAGAAAAAAATAACGATTTGAGATTCGATACCCTGTTTTCTAAATGACAACTGTACTGTGTTTCTCTCCAAATAGTCCTATATTGGAAGCAAAGAAGAATGCTAACGTTGCATGACGAAAGTAGGTGATAGTGGTAGCTGTAATGAATTCAATTAAGTATTTAATGGTTACCAGTATTTATTTTACACTATTTGTGGAAAGCCATTACACTAATCCATGGAAATAACAACTCTAATAGTATTATCAACACAACACAATTACAAATTAATGGACTATAGTGTTATGACAGTTTACTCTCCATAAATATTTAATTATCAAATAAATACTTCATTATTCTTTACTTACAAATATTGTACGTACTCGATCAATTTTACACCATAATGCAAAGAGTAAATAGTGGGAATCATTGAATTAAAACTAGCATTACATAGGTAATTGTGCATCCTCAAGTATTGGTGTCAAAAATATTAGATTTTTTCTATTCAAACATATAAATTTAAACATTTAAACATATATATTTAAATATATAAATATAACAAATTATAAAAATGTTGAAATACATTAAAAATAAATGTATATCTGACAATCACAGTTCTCGCAAAGTAAAACCTCAACAACAACAATAAAACGCGTTCTCGCAACGTTCTCGGCAACTGAGTGTGCCGCTAGCTGTGTCAACTCCTGTGGCAGCGCTGTCCAGCATCGCGAGCAGCAACAGGGAGGGCAGAGGCGAGCCTCGCCCTCGGCCGCTGGGCAGGAGGAACGCCTCTCCGGCAACCACGCCTCTCTGGGGGACCACATGCCTCCACGAGGCCCGCTCCGCAGTACATCGCACGTGCGAAGGCATCCTTCCGCTGCACGGGTCTTCCGCAGTATGCTTACTCCTTGGATTATTACATTTTAAATGAACATTTATTTCGACAATGTATCGGTCATATAATGAGTTGGTGAATTCGCTTCTATATTAAAATTCATGTAATGCTTTCATATGTAGTAGTAAGTATGTATTCAAATACTTCAGGGTAATTATAATGAACGCAACTTTTCTTCAGTTTTTATAACTAAAGGCGTCAATTTAATACTCGCCCCGGGTGCTTGTTATGCTAGGCAAATATATGTCATAATTCAACGGAGCATAGTTTGTTTATGTTTAATCTTGAGTGATTGTGCGATCAATATCCCAACGTATCATTCGTTTCGCGTTTGAATTGTTGAAATTCAGAATATACATATAAGGACTGAGTCATTCATTATCATTATGAAAACACATTTGAAATGACAACCATGGGAAATGCGTACAATGAAATGACAAGATACAACGAGAATAACTGAACCAACAAACAATTACCTTTATGTTATTAATTTCTAATTTAGTTCACTCTCCAACTGATAAATATACTCATTTAGAATTGAAAGTGTGAATGAAAGATATAAAAAATTGACACAAATATTGAATGGTATTAATGGTTATAATAAGAATAAAGTATTTTTCTTGGGACACAATCTTTAATATCTTTCTAAAGTTTCGAATTTATTTCGACTCTTTAAACCGCGTGGGCAACAAACCATACGCGCTTGACTTGACTCGCTTGTCAACATTTTGAAGTTTCATAGATTATCGAAAATGGATGTGTTCCCACACAACACCGAAAATTATAAATTCATCACGGCCGTGGCCAACTGCGCCGAACGCGTTTCATAGTTATTTCATTTCTCTCCATTTGTTTTCACTTTCAATCTCACCGCGGACTAGCGGGGGCTCTGACTTTCACGCACCGTTGGTGAAGAATAACTGACGAAATCCAGAAAACAGCTCTGGCGAGGGAGGTTTCTGCGAGAAAAGCAATTTAACTCCACCGTGACGTCACCTCTTCCGGCGCGCGCGGGCGCGTACGCACCTGCCCACGTGACATCATCCGCTCCGCCGAGCGCTGGTTAATTCACGTGACTACCGCAATTCCCTTCGCGTGGCCAGTGGGCGTGGTTCTCGCCACGCCCAAACCCCTTTTCAAAAGGGATGATCTCATTTTCACAGCCAGCTCCACCCCGACGTAAATGTTCTAATTAGAATCCAACGCACTTTAATAAATATTTATTCGAAAATGTGTGGTCGAATTTATTTCCGTTAATTTTACGTGTGAATTTTTTATGTAATACTTTTCAAAATTTTCTATTTTATTTTTCTCTCGGAAATCTTATTTTAGTCTAATGTAGGTGCGATGTAACAGGATTTGAAGATTCTATGAAGTAATTCTGTAATACGTCATTTTACGTTTTGAAAATCATACATTTGTTCTTCGAACAAATATATTTTTGTAATTGTCATATGTATATTTATAGTGTTGTTTTCATGTTTTACTACCAGCCCTGAGGATGGAATAAAAATATTCCGAAACGTCGGCAAATCCTGTTTTAATTCACTCCGACCAAATCCCGTGATCTACATGTCCCTATCATTTCCCCCCTCCCCATGTTATAAAAAAATTGGAATTGGAAGTTTCTGGAAAATCACATTCCTGGAAATATGTTAATAATGAATCAACTTTCTTGGTATGCACTTAAGCCAATATCAGACTGATATATAATACTGATAATTCTTTCATTTTGCACCTTTGTAGAACGATGGTCAGTCTTCTAGGAATTTCTCATTCCCTCCGACTCTCGTACGGCTCTTCCACACGAACCTTTGGAAATTATCGGAGCGCACGGCGTATGTTCCCCTTTTATATTCCAGAAACGGCATAAAATCAGTGACTTCCAAAATGCGCATGACAGAAATGTAATCCGCTTAGGAAGCACGCTTGTGGCCGATATCGATAACAGGAACGAACTTTCGGCGAACTTGTACTAGCTGGTTTACTCCCCTTCTGTACCCCTTGTAACGTAGGCTAGCGGTTATTGTTGTCAATTGTCACTAACTAGCAACGGGATTAGATGTTACAAGAATCTGTGTAAACAAGCAAAACGCTTGATGAGGTCGAGCAGACTAGATTGGGAGCTCCTCAGTTCCACGGATTGGGAATTTTATGAAATAGTATTTGATTAAGATCGTCAGTGATAACTTCTTAGTGTTGGGATAAGTTGGTAGGGCTTGATATAATTGTGGATTTGTAAAAAGGAAGTCTGGTTATTAAATCGTTATTTTTGTTGCTGAGAAAGACTTTCGTTTCCTATGAAAAGAAGCGTTCGACGAGAAGTCGATGACGTCTGTGACTCTCACGATTGAGATGTAATCCTTTCATGTGATATTACAATGGACGGCGAAGCAGTTTTCTCAGGGGACTTCCCCGAAACCCTTCGAGAACACGCTCCATGCGGAACGACTTTAGACCATCAGTTTCCAACATCATTTGTGCGAAGAAATATATTCCTAGAATATGCGCCAGCAGCCGTTTGCACGAGATGGGAGAGAAACTGATTTTAAATTAATCCTCATGTTAAATTCCCTCCCTCTAACGTGTGAGAGGAAATTTGATTAGGTAAGAAAGATGGTATTTGCTAATACTTTAATTGTAACATTAAATTTAGGAACATTATTTTAAATGAAGACTTTAATCGGATTACATTTGTTTCATGCTTTAAGTATGAAAGTGTTTCCCTTTCATTTTACATCGTTTTTACAACAAAGACAGATGATGTCTGGTTCTGCGTACTCGTGGCAAAAGTTGGTTTCGAATAGATAGAAAACGAATGCAAGCTGTTTACACTTTATATTTACAATGTGTTCTAGAGATATTGTATCCAATACCTTCGAGAACAATGAGTTTAATGTCTATTAATAGTAATTTTTTGAAAGTGTATGTCTCATTAATTTGACCATTATTAAATAATGAAAAAATGCACATCACAAAATCTTTCACAATCAAAGACTGTATGTGCGCAACCTTCTTTTTTCGGTGAATTGGTGAAATTGTTGATATTTTTTTAACAATTTTTGTTTTTAATTTCTCCTTTCATTTTCCGTTTTAGTATCATTCACGACATTTTGATACGTAACAGAAAACAACTAACTCGCAATCAAAATTATAATCCAACCCCCTTCCACCAGTGAAGGTGAAGTTAAGAACCCCTGCACAGGAGCATTGCGTTGACGCGCGAAGTAGAATAACATTACATCTTACGAGAAATCGCACACGAGCGCATTGGCCGTTCCGCATAAGACACAGTTCATCTACGACGCGCGTTACTTATCGCACGTCAACGCAACGCTCGTGTGTAAGTCGACAGCGGAGACGCTGTCCACTACGAAGGACGCGCTCTCCGCCGCACGGGTCGCCGAGGGGGCGTGCTGGTTTTGACCGCAGCCCGTGCCCATTACGGGGCACGTTACGTTGTGTTGCACGCGCGTGAATGTTTGATTGAGCTTTGTGACGACTAATTAGCAGCGGGGGCGGTGGAGCCCGTGCGCCGCTCCGTGGCCCGTGAAATGTTTATGGAGACCCCGGGCGGCTCCACCGCGCGACCTGGCCGCAGCGCAGCGGAACGGTGTGCGGGGCGGGAAACACGCCAAGGGGGCAGTGCGCGAAAGACAGGGCAAACGTGTTTTTCAAAAGGTCGATGTTTTAGTAATGACAGTTCGTTAAAGTTAAGATGGTTCATAACTCGCGTAAATCTCAACCGTCAATTATCATTTAGTTAAGGTAATGTAAAAGGTGTCTTCTTCTTTGGTCCTATCTTCCATTTACGGAAGTTAGGTGACCCTTAGCGGGTTTTCTTGGGATAAATTACTCAGGGTGGTTTCCCGTTGCCTTCCCTGATATGATGATGATGATGATGATGATGATGATGATGATAGGGGGTGAAAGGACGAACACAATACAACCATCCCCGAGGCGGGACACGAACCCGCGATCTTTCGGTACGAGATCGCTACGGCACTACTGCCTTAAGGTGTACATGAAGATCATTAAATAGGTTTTTTTTAGTCTTCAGGTATGTACAGTTATTTCATGGGTATCATATTATTCTTGTACTCATATTCGATTTGTATATTTTCTCATTTTTAATTATATTTGTAGTTTGGTTGAAATTACCTATTATTGGCATTATGGCTTTAAAATACTCCGGGAGCTTTGTAAATCCATAGTTTTCTTAAACACTTTAATGCAAAGGAAACTATGATTGATGCTGAAGATCTCAAGGATCCTTATTGACTCCAGCTCATTAAATTAATTTAACTAATAGCATTTCCCTTAATTGTAAAAGCTAAATTAGAAAGCTTAAATATTTTGATTTGTTAGTTTTATAATGCCACAGCAACATTAATCGGTGTGTTCATTATAGATTTTTTGCTCTTGATTTCAAAATATGTTTATTAATATTTATTCAAGCTAAACTATGGTAAATACTTTGACTATTTCATAAAATACATTTTATTTGTTACCAAATATCAGTAATTTCTAAATATAAATACAAGTGGAAATGGTAATTATAGTAAGAATTTATTATCGAAATAAATGAAAGTTAATGCATTTTTGTATTCATTTGCATTTAGGTATTACTCGTAATTTACAATAAAATTAATACGCCGTGTTTGGAAGAAGCGATATTTTTAATTTTCACCAGATTTTCCCCACAGTGCGGTACGCAGGTGGGCCATTACTGCGACAATAAAGGCACGAGTCTCCACGACCTAAATATGAACGAGTTGTTTGCCTCTTTTTAACGAGAAATTTTAACTTTTTTAATGCACGAAAATGCATCTCGATGCTCTTAGATTTTATATGTATTTATGTATATATTTTTCACGAGAGTGAAGTAGCCCAAATTACAGTGGCTATGAGAGTTAAAAGCTTGGATCCATGAAGTAAATGTTACGATAGGCGTGGCAGAAGCACGGTATGAAGGTGAAAGCATTCTCAATTACTGATGTTAGGGATAACGTAATTAAAAAATATTCAACTTCAAACTAGTTTTACCATCTTTATTTTGCAGCATGTTTTTGTAGCGGTGTTGTAGTTAATATTCAATCGACGTTTATTTTATACATAGACACTATTTTATACTCATTTCCAAATTAATTCAATGACAAACGATCGATCGCGAAAATAGATAAAACGTAAGTTTTATGTTCCAACTTTGCAATACTTTATTGCACCTCTTCAGGCTCGCAATACACATACATATTATTTTAACAATCATAAGAGTCATCATCACATATTTATATGCAAACCTATTCTACTAAATCCCATCTTGTTTCCTCAACAACCATCATTATACCAAGTTTACTTATTGTTAGAGTTTTAGAATCTCGAACAACAATCATGTGATCTAAACACATTGATAATCATTCAAAAACGAGGTCAAGTAACAAGTATTGATTAGTGAAAAAATGTTTCAACTATTGTTAAAGCAAAAACCCTCCCCCTCTATACTTATGTGATTCAAAAAATCGAATATTGATTTAAATAAAATATTCAAATGGTTGAATTTATCGTGTTACTCGTGGACGCACGATAGTTCTTGCCGAATGTCTCCGCCGATTCTTCAATGACTAAATCGTTATGGAATTGTGCAACAGAGGGCGGAGAAAAAGTCTGAGGATAGAAAAGTGAAAGCGCTTCCGCGATTTAAATCCTTTGTTACTTAGAAATATGAAGACACCGATAACCATCCGCCATTTTTCAACGTAAACGTATTCGGTGCGTCATTTTAAAGAATCGTTCCTAGTTTACGATCAGAAGGGGTATGAGTTTTGAAGTGTGAAGAAAAAGTCCAGAATGATGAAACTGTAGGCAGAGCTGAAGACGAAGAGAGAGGTGGTGGTGGTGGTGGTGGTGGTGGTGTTGGTGGTGGTAGTGGTGGTGGTGGCGGCGTTGGTGGTGGTGACGATGAGGGCAGAGACGACAATCATGGCATCGGAGTATGAAGACACTCATTAGATTTTAAGTTCCTCGGGACTTCATGTGCAAGTCGTTATAACGTGTATCATGGAGGCGGTCACCAGCTTTCTACCACAATCAGAATATATAGGAGATAAGCATTTCATGATTTCATAACTCGATCAAAAAACACAAGTAATAACAAAATTAAGTAATATTTGAGTGAAGAGCAATAAATATCTCTTTTTTGGTATTTTCGTATCTTTTAAATCAGCTACCAACCAAAATATCAGGCACCCCCTCCCATGAATTATGAATAAGTAAACATAATACATCTACATTTAATAGAGAATACACGCAGATTTATTATTTATTCCGAATAAATGAAATTCATGTCTGAGTTTACACAACGCAGTGACGCCAGAGTGGGGAGGGTGGTACGAGTGGAAGTGGTAGACGCACAGTTCAAGGGGAAGAAGTGAAAATGAAGGAGGTGAAGGGGCGAAGGACAGGAGAAGTGAAATTTGGGTGGAGGAATATACTGATGGAGGAGGCCAACGAATTGATGGAGGAGGTGAAGAATGTCGACGAAGCGGTGGTAGAAGGTATCTCCGAAAACAGCAGGAGGTGGAAACGAAAGTGCAAGAGGTGGTAGGGGTGGGCGCGGTGGAGCAGGGCATGATAAACGCGATGTGGCGGAGGCGCGAGCGGCAGCGGCGGGGGACGCGGCGTGAGACAGCGGCGGCAGCGGAAGGCCGGGCGTCGAAGGTGGGGTGGTGCAACGCGGGGTGTTGGCGCCTGCGCACAGGAAATGACGCAATAACGAGGCAACCATGGCCTTTAATTAGCATCTGGGACAATATTCACCCCGTGGCGAGGAAGGAAAGTGTGTACCAACCCGTTCGCCGGATAAGCTAACGAGTCCACGTACGGCGCTGTTTTTAAAAACGTGTTCGATCTACTATATCGAAATATCATATCTAGGTACCGTCCTGATATGATGTCGGATGTTGAAGCATTAAAAAAATTAAGACAAAAATAAGTGCAGCGATGCGGATTTTAGAGCTATTGTTTCATACGTAATGTTTATATTACCTCATATTTGCGTATTGGCGAATTTCTTATGCAATATTTGACAAACTATTATTTTTTGCCAAGTATGCAGGTTACTTTCTATATATAAAAAAATACTTGTAAAAAAGGAAATGGAGAAAACGAAAACAAAACGTGATCTTAACATTCTAAAACAGGCACATCACAAACATTGGAAAATGCTGATCTTACATTATACGTTCACATTTAATGAACTATGAAATAATGAGTTCCGAAACATTTCAAAAGAACTGATCCTGAATGTGAATGTTTACCCAATTATGTAGATTTATTTTCAAAGAAAATCACCCAGCCAACTTCATTTAGTCGTCGATCATCAATTAAACATCATATAAGTCACATGACTACTAAACGAAATTTATAAGCCAATATTCACTATAAATATCGTATCGTATCGTATATCCGTGCCGAAATATCGTCTATCCGTGCGTCAACTGTCCCTTTAAACAGCCGGACACACTAAGCTACAACAGGACGCGAATCAGAAACGCAAATCCTCCATTTCAAGTGATCACCGCAAACGCATCAGCTTCAATCCGCAATTTGTAACTAATCGCGAGAGCATTGCGAATCGAACTTGACCTCGAGCTGCCCTTGGGGCGCGTGATCCAGGGCTTCCGACGACGCGGCGCGGGGTCGCCCCCCGGCCCGGGGGACGGGGAAAGGGGGGGCGGGGGAGGCGACGCCGGACACCACAGTCCCTTCAACCGCCCTCCGCCGCCGGGCGATCACCGGCGATCCAGGGCTCAGAGGCCGGCGCTGGCACTGGCGCCGCCACTGGGATCCGCCGGGCGCTGCACGAGGCTCCGGCGGCGCGCTTCGCTTGCCGGGGATCGCCCGACTGCATCCCGTGGTCAGGTTTCCCGCACACCCGCTACCCAAGTAATCCCCTATAGTTTTTGGCTACCTGAGAAGGCATTACCCGGTTAAATCTCGACCGGTGTTTTGGGGCGGGAAGGAGGTAAAAAATAACAGTTGCCATTCATAAGTAAAGCAAATAAACGTTTTTCCAATCGAGAGAATATCTCGAACACATGCGAACGTGGAAAAATCTTTATAACTGTGTATGTAATAGAACTAAAATATACTTATTTAATTCCGCTTATTTTAACGGAAGAAAATGCCCTTCTTTTCCCATCTCTTACACAAAATCGGCATGATAACCGGAGCAATAGTTCTTTTTCTCTTTCAACTTCTTCAAACATGGAAGCGAAAGGGCCAACTTGGAAGCAATGCTACCTCTTTATTCTACTCACGAGGAAATCCGAACGGGATGCAATCGGGCTATGCCTTTTTAGAATGGAAGGTAAAAGTTTAAGGAATACTTAACCGCGGGATGCAATAGGGAGACGTCCCTGCTGCGCTGCAGTCGTCTAGTCAAACGCAGCCTCCTCTCTCTTTTACGTTCTCTCTCACCTTCATCTGACTATGTTAAGAGTCAGCAAGGTGAAGAGAGACACCTCACGCATTTAGGCAAATGACTTCAGCTGCATACAAACAACTCCAGCTTCTATTTTGAGGCAATGTTTTCTAAGAATTCATTACACTTTCAAATGAATTTACTTGGCTCCCACCCGCTTGAACATCAAAATTCAACGAAGTCCGCCCTGCGATATCGAATGTGAGACAGCTATAAATGTTTGATCAAAATGAGTTGTAATGCTTTTAAAACATTTTTTAAGTATTTTTGACTCTTGTTACGGAGTAGAGAAGCTTTTGTGTTAGATTTTTTTTCTAAATTTAACAACTGGAAGTTGCTAGCGGTTAACGTTAGCTTCTAAACCATTCAGCCGATTTTCTGCAAAATTGATTTCCCACAATAGATTTGGCTGATGTCGCAGCTCTTTGAATTTGAAACCGATATTTTAATTGTTGGGGGGTACTTTACATAAAGCTGCTGGGACATTTCCAAAATTTTAAAAATGGGTCTATCGTGTTTTATTAAATTGAGTTGTTGAATAGTGTGAAGGACGTTTAATAGAATGGTACAGGTCTCATGTTCGTTGAAAACTGATTTTTCGAAAATTGCAAAAGCTTAAAATTTTTTTGGGGTCTTCCTCCATCTAAAATATTAAAGATAGAATTTTTCCAATATGAAATTTGCATCTTAAAGGAAGATTTTGAAATAAGGTCATGACAGTTTTTCGAAACGTTGAGTACTTTTCAGAAGCAAGGGTTTCGTCATAAAATTGAACGTTCATAAAATTGAACTCCGAGGCCTTCCATCAGAGTCCGCTACCCCGATGGCTCACATGGAGGCTTAAGCTATAGAGATGTCCCTTTATGGCCATTCATCAATTCTGAAATCAATTTTAAGGCTTTCACATACCGGCGCGGGAGATCGCGGTCTGGGTTGCGGCGCGGAACGCTCCACGCTAGAGGCAGCGGCGGAAACCGCGGGACACCGGAGCATCAATTACGACTCAGCATTTGGTGACAGTTTTCCTCATCCGATAAACAAAATCAAGGGGAGCTCGATCCAGAGGTAGGGAAGAATCCCGAAGGCAGATGGACTTCCACGAAACTCGAGCGGCAGCAGTCGCTCGCGCAGGAAACGCATCCGATTGCGTTCTCAAACCCACAGGAAAGAAAACGCTGCCAATCCGCAGTCGCGACGCTCGCCTGCCGCGCAGGTCTGAACGTGCTCGTGATGCAACACGTGATGCGAAATGTCCACTGCGGTCACTCCGCGAAGGCTGCGGATCTCCTGCGCCGGTCTGTATGAGCCATTACTCCCTGAACACCACTTTCCTATGATCTATCGAAAAGACAACGTGAATTCTGTGTCCGGTGCGGTTCTTAGCCGTCCAGGCGACGCCTAACCGATGCGTCTCGTGCGACATTCCTGTGATGCCCCGTCCCCAATGCTGTGGCGGCGCCGCAGCACCGTCCATCACGCCGCCAGCGCCCAGCCGCAGCGGTGGCGTGGCGGGGCGGGGGCACCAGCGGGCTCAAGCGCATTGTCGGCGCTCCATTCGAGTCCGGGACGGCCAGCGGCGGCCGCAGCGCCTGTGGGTGGGCGAAGGGGGGGGGGGCACGCGTGGTCTCGTGCATTCGCCACCTGGCCAACTGTCCTGCGGCCGCCTCGGAACAGATGCTCGGCGGAGCTGAGACTGCATTGATATTATGTCGATATGACAGTTGGTAATGGAAATTTGCATGCATTTTGTTGTTGTTTTTTGCGTTTGTCTCGAAAAGTTGAAGAACAAGCGCAGATAATGTATTATTGATTCATTATTGTTCAACAATGAGCAATTTGAAATTGTCCATCTCTTTTCGGGGAGAAGATATGTAAGTTGTCCAAGCTGAAAAGACCAGATTTTCTTTCTTTTTTTCTAAATTTATTTATTTATTGTTCAGCCAGATGGCCTTTCAACAGCTTGAATACACTTTAACTAAAAATCACAATAAGATTTAGCACCATCGCTAATTGTAAATTCATTTACACCATCACTAATTTTGCTGGTTTAAAATTTATTTCTTTAATTTGAAAAAAAAAAGATTTTAATTAAATGATTTCTCTGGCTTTATTTTTTCTCTTCTCTCTACATTAATGATACTAATAATTAAGGTGGACGCAATTTATCTTTTGGAAATTTGAATTTTATTGTGCTAGGGTAACAACATTACTGCTTTAATTAAACTTTTGAGTAAGAGGAGAAAAGTTAGGGGAAAATAAAAAAAAATTGAGATATTTTGAAAAGCAGTTCTAAGCTATTCTTCGGATTAAATTGTATAACGTCATTAATATGTACAAACAAACGTTCTGCACAATTTTTTGTCCTGTGATAGTTAGATGAAATGGAATACGCATGTCAATTTGGTAATTGTTTACCAATTTCATAAACTAAATCACCACAAACAGGAAGGTAATCACTGGATGTTTGCATCATTCATATATAATTTCTATGATCCGAATATCATTACCTCATTGGAAACAGAAATTGAGAGCGCTAATTGGCTAGTGGAAATGAGGAAAGCAATCTATTTACAGTAACTATTTGGCAACCGCAACATGAAGTAATAATTACAAAATGGCAATTACAAAAAATGAAAATGAAGGGCAAGTTGTCGATGCTCTTCTTCCATCGACACGGCAAGCGGCAGATATTTAGACGAATAGCAAATAGTAGACAGAAATGGTAGGCAGTATGCGCAATGAATGGATAAGTCCCAGTTTTTGACCCGGACGGTGCCGCCTCACCACACCCGTTCCCTTTGGCCGCCAAACAAACTAAATCAGATCTCTCAGTTTACACATCCATAACTCCATTTAGTTTCCGAAAACCGTTAAACAACATCCCGACTATTCTCGAACAACCTGACAATTCTCCGACACCCCGACAATTCTCCAACACCCTGTCAAAAATTCTCCAATACTCCAACAGTCCAACACACCGATAATTCCTACTGTGGCGTCATAACAGTCGCCTTGTACAAACGTACCAAAATCAGCCACGTGCATTTCATGCTCATGGACAGCGCTGGCGGAAGAGACGCTGGGCTCAACAAAGGCAAACCTAGAGAGCGGAAGGGAAGGGGTGCCGTGTCGTGGGTGGCGAACTTGGGAACCCCGTAGGCAGGCCGGCGGCGGAAACGCGTTGGCGGAAACAGCGAGATGACGCAGTTCCGTCAGCTCAGAGCAGCCCAGAAGGTATATAAACGGACCCCGGACCTAAACTCCTTCTTCTGATTCTTGGGCGCGTCGGTAGGAAGTCGTGTGGGTTGTGCGCGGCGCTGCATTTTAATGCATCGGCTACTGAGGCAGGGAACTGAAGCCGGCGTGCTAGTGTTTGAGACGGGAGGTGCGGCATACTCGCTTGTATGCTCACGTAGGCTACTGGTGCATCACACCGAATATGATATCTAATTATCAGGCCAGCGGTGGTGGTAACCAGGGAACATTCCTTCTAGTAACGCGTCAATATTGTTTATTGTAATTATTGTACATAGTATTCAAGTGTTGGAGCATTTTTGCAAATAAATACTTAATAATTTACAAACCGTTCACGTCTGTGATTTATTGCCCCAGCAAAGACGCCACACTACCCCCCTACATTCCTCTACAATCATTCAACCTCCCAGAAATTTCGTCAATCCATTGAGAACCCACCAACAACCAACCGACAATTCCCAGAAAGCACCCCGATAATTCCGACGACCTCGACCGACGTAAGCGGCTCAAGGCATCAATCGATGTCCCTGCAGTGCTTCTGACTGGGAGTCTTAGTGTTTGAGTCCCTACGGCTCGCGACAGGATTTTCGACTCGGCTATATAGCTAGATGTCCCCGCTGTCTGGAGAAGAATTCTAGCGACAGGCTTCTCCGATCGCTGGTTTTCTATGGTTTCTCTCATCACTACTAGGCGAATGCCAGAGTATTACCCCAACAAACGGGCCACAGACTGCACGCGATCTGTCCTCGTCCCAGCCACACGCTTTACATACACAGTTACGCTTACACACACTACACTACCACACAACATCGGGAGACCAGTCGGGAGCTTAGAGCTTGTCCCGGTTAGGGAGGTGTCTATCTGGTGGAAGATACCTAATTGGAGAAAACTCCGCAAACCGGCGTGTAGGTCGGCGCCGGATATCACCACCCAGCAGGGGAAGATCTTCACCACTTCGTGGAAAACATGTACTACACTAACGGGTCTAAAGACCATTTTCGGGAGAAGTCTTCCGTGAAATCAAATATCAAGCAGAATAATATTAATAATATACGAAAGTTAATAATAATTATTTCTAAAACAGATATTAATTTCAAAAACTACTCCAAGTTCTTATTACTGCATTTGAGATCAATTATATAATTGTGAGAGATATGTTCTTCGTAATCCTTTCTTTGCTTATTATTTGACTGCACATAAGAAAATTCACTTGATAATTTTCACGGAAACACAAAGCAAGCAATCAATCAAGTCGACAAATTCGATGCCATTACACCTACGCGATTCGTGAATCCCCACAGACCCGTCGATCCCACGGGCGCCGACGATATTACTCCTACCTTGTGGGCTCTCACGGTGAGCCCTCCTGCCACGTTCACATGTCACGACTCCCCCGACGTCGCCGGAACAGGACCGTGCCAGACGGGACTTCTCCGACGAGGGAGCGTCTGGGGAGCACAATATTAAACTTGGGCACAATTTACGGTTGGCAAATATTTGCGAATACACGCACTTTACAAGGGGAGGTTGGCATACGTTTCTGTCTAGAAGAACATTGATGGATGTTTCGACTATCTAAAGGTGAAATGATTTGCTAGATCATGGGTGGGCGAAATGACCAGCACCCGGAAAACATGAAGTATTAAATTGCTTTCCGCGAAATATAACTTCCCTCTTCTGATATTGCCATTTCGTTTCCAATGTTCATGTTACTTCGATCTCGCAGAGATATATCTCAGTCTCCCGTGAAATCAAATATCAAGCAGAATAATATTAATAGTATACGAAAGTAATAATAATTATTTCTAGAACAGATATTTATTTAAAAAAACTACTCCAAGTTCTTATTACTGATTTGAGATCAATTATATAATTATAAGAGATGTATTCTTCGTAATATTATTATTTCCAATATTATTATTTCTTCGGGCTTATTATTTGACTGCACATAAGCAAATTCACTTGATAATTTTCAATGAAATACTGAACTAAGATACTTGCATTATTTATTAAGCTAAAGTAACAATACCTCATAAATGATACTGTACCCAAGTGGTCGCAGCGGCAGCAGCAAGCTGCGGATTCTAACCCTACCTTTGCCATGGATTATTGCTATAATTTACCTTCTCCAATCTCGTACTGCAATAGCCCACGATACTTATTTCGTAAATAACTATTCAAATTCCCCCTGAAAATACTTAAATCCACCTTTGGATCAAGTGACTTTTAGGATAAAAGGCCCAATTCGCAGCGCATGGCTTGGCGGCTGAGGTGCGAAGACACCTGCCGCACCGGGGGCGGGCGCAGCGAAACGGGAATGGGCGGGGGCGATGCGGGAGCGGAGCGGAGGAGGAGTGATACTGAGCGGGGCGGGGAAAGGGGTCGGGGCGTAAGGAGAGAAGAGGAGAGGGGCGGGCCGCAACAAGGCGGGACGGGGCGGAGCGGAGCGGAGCGGGGTGGGGTGGGGTGGGGTGGGGCTGGCGGCGTGTGTGGCCGCGCGCATATTTTAAGTGGAGGCACGCGTGCAAACACAGAGACCACGCGTGACGCGCGGCTCTGGTAACATGTGCCAGAGGCTCGCGTTTACTCCACTTCCGCCATTTTATGGGTTCTTTGCACGTACCGCGTGGAACGCGTAGGTAGGAAGAGCGGGAATGTGGCCACTGCGAAAAGTTTATGATATTCGTAGTTAAGGTACACCTTTGCTTTCTGGTTGTTATTCCAGGGGATTTTCGAGGAACTGTCGGAATGCGATCTTCAGTACATGCAATAAAACGTTTGGTAGACGTTCTTGAAATGTTCTGCAGCAGCAAGAAACTGACGGATGAGTGAAACATTTTTGTAATATTCTGTTGTTGTTTTGTATCAACAGTTTTAATAGCAGTGAGTATCTGTATATGACAAAATATTAAGAGCAAATTTAAAAAAAAAACATAAATATCCTAAGAATCCAATAAATGAAAACATTTAAATAATTTTTAACACATGCTTTATATATTTTTGTCGGTGTAAATAACTAGATTTTATTCTGCAAGTCAATATTAAGAAAATGGGACTACTTATTTTTACGGAAACTATCAAAATATGGTAACGTAAATGACGAATAAATTTATATGATCGTTCTAGAAACAGTTTTTAATACCCTATAAATTTTCTGTAATAAATTTATTATATAATTTATTGAAATTGCTTCACTAATAAGTAAAAACTGTGCTTGTTTGATCAAAACATACAATTAGTACCCATCATCAGTACCATCGTCAATTATAAATATACGTTCGTACTATTCTTCCAACGCTATTTAAAAAATATCCTAAAAGATTATTCTACAACTACAAGTTGACGATAGCAATTCCGCTTACATCCCAAATATTCTCACTTTACATTGCCTGAACAAATTCTCAAACAACGTAACTTCGCCACATTTGCCAAGTTCCGTAATTTAAGCCGGGACAGTTTCCCACGGCAACCTCAGTAGGAAGGAGTACAACCTGTGTCCTGCACGAAATACCAAAACCGTTCCACGTTCCAGTTTAGATTTACCGCGTGAATAATGCATGCGTTTATAAAGAGATGTCCGCCCGACACCGACGCTCGGCCCGCTCTGCAAATGGTTATCTGCGCTGTTTATTATTTCGAATAGCGTGCGACATATTTCACGTCATTCCACATTTGTCTTTTGTCTCCCCATCGCATTTCTAATATATTCCAATACCGTCACAAGTCCAGATCTTCCATTATTCATTTTTTTTTGCCTTCTTTCTTCTTTCCCCCATGCTGCTCTGCTTCAGTCGTTCATCACAGCTGCCCCGAACTGTCATCACACACAAGGCAACAAGTGGAGTTTACAAAACAAGAATCTCCGGGAAACCGAAGAAAAGAGTATTGGAGCAACACATCTACAATATTACAATTTAAAATGCAAGAACACGTGAGTTGAATACCTTTATTTCCAAAATAGACGTGCATCTTCAAGACCATAGTATCGTATTTGTGTACCATTTCACAAAAAAATGGACTAATATTTCCTGCATTTGGGTTGTTCTACAATTATTTTTAATTTCAATGTTTTTCAGGTCTTTTCCATTAACAGGAAATCATATGTAGTTCTCTTTTACACTTTCAAACTATTCAGCAACATGCTATAAGACATGCAATGCCTCTCCTTTATTTTCGTCAAGTTATACACTTTTTACACAACAACAGAATCCCTCCTTCTCCAATTTTCTTCCAGCAGAATCCGTCCTAAACATTTGTAATATGTTAAGCAGAAAATCCATGTTCAAATTTCTCGGTAGCCTTATTTTGATTAGAAAAATTTCTTGTTTTGATCAAAGCTATCATTATCGCTCTCATTCATTGAATTTGTAAGAACATTTGACATTTTTTTACACAGATACAATTAAATTTTAATAAAAATATAGTTCAGAATTTGTAAATGATGACTTCACATCCGTCAAAATTTGGAAAACTGGTCCCGGGTCTGTGAAGCCTACATATATAATCCGATATTTTGAAGCTCGTCGTAAGTGAACTCCCGGGTCCATGTGGAGCTCTGCAGAACTGCGTTGACGCAAGCCGCAGCGTGGCGATCGCGCCTACGCAGACGGTGGGCGGGGCACAGCACGCCCTCACCACAGCCGCTGTCGGCCGCAGGCGCATTTTTCACCGTCGTCGTCCCCCTGCGGACACCGCGACGCGCGCCGCCCGCGCCGGCACGCCCCGCCGCGACTTCTCACGCCCGCCGCCCTAACGAGCGCTCGCCCCACCCCGCACCTCGCCCCGCCCCGCGCCCCTGAGCACTGAAGCACCCAACACGCGTAGCCTCCAACGCCGCCCGCCTCGCTCTTCGTTGCCCTCTCCCGCCTTTCCTGCCTTGCCCTGCCCCGCTCGTCTCACCTCGCCTCCGCTCTGCTCCTCCAGCCCTGCGCCGATCTCTCCCGCCCTACCCTCGCAGCTCCTCCCACCCTGGTTTCACCCGCCCCGCCCCTCACCCACCCTTCCCATCCCCGCCTCATTTCGCTCCTCCCGCCTTGAACCACTCCCTTCCTGTCATGCTCGGCCTCCCACCTCCCCGCCATGCCCTGCTCTGGCCCTTCCAACCTGCCTCACTCCGCGCCTTCCGCTCTGCACCGCCCCTCTCTCTCTGCTACGCCCCTCCCTTCCCTCCTGCCCTTTGCTGCTAACGCTCGCTCGGAATTTCATTGGCGCGCCGGGACATCCCGCCGGAAGCTGTCGCTCCGCTCGCGGGCTACGGCGTCTTCGCTCAGTGTGGCTTTTGCAGACGGAGTAGTTTTATTTACAGTCGACGCTATTCCACAGCACTGTTCCGGAACAACGTTATCCCATGGTTTTTACGTACCCTGTTTGTGGAAACGACCCGTAAATGTTGCAGATGGATGCGACGGGAACAGCATCGAAAAGTCTAGGGTTACAAATTCATATGCGGGACAATAATATTTTTCCTTGTGATTATAGCGCTCAAGAAAAAATGTCATCATACAGAGCATCATTGAGTTACTCATGCATTACATTTTCTCTGTTGCGTGGACAGGTAGTACGCCCTTGCCAGGATTGACTCGGAGTTTTAAGATTATTTATTGAATTGGAAGCACTATATCTTGTTATTCCTGGTAAATATGCACTGAATTTGAGAACATCATAATGTTTTAGGTGACCCAATTCCACAGACAATATTTTTTATTATTTACCTTCTTTCACAATATTCTTTTAGGTAATAAACGTCTCTCAAGTGACATTAATTGCCCCAGTCTTGTTAACCGAACTTCAACAACTCGGAACCATATTTGTTAACAAAATTCATTGCGTAATAGTATTTAAAAAGACGTACGAGGCTCATGAAAATATTATTAAATGTGAAACATATTTTAAGAATGTTCGAACTGGTCAGATAATTTGTATTAGATTTAAATGATTTTTATACTATCTTTACAGTTGATGAAATTCATATTTCTGAAAATTACCCTCAATTGATTGTAAAAGCTAAAAAAATATTCATTAATGTTACTTACATTTCCACCAAATGCAAGTTATGAAGGCAGCTTACCTATAACAACGAGAAAAAAAAACAATTATCATTTCTGTGAGTTGATCGATTTTTGTTCTTATTGCAAACGCATCAATTTTTATCATTTTTGTGTCTGACACAAATAGAGTCAGACATCAGCAATTGCACAGTGGCGGATGCAGAGAGGCATTGAAGACAAAAGGATCCAATATTTTTATTACTCAATTTAGTCGAGACAACTGCCACATATTGATCGCATCTCGTTTCAAAGGACTATTCCAATTAGGGTCCAGCGGGAAGCTTGTCAATAAGAAATTCACATTCACAAAAAAATAGTTATTTTTCTTTTAAACATTCAAGGAGATGTCTGATGAGAAAAAGCCCTTCCCCCTGAAATGCTTTCTGTCCCCGCTATTGTATTGTAAGGAGGCGATTTCATTATCTGTACTTATTTCTCAAGATACATATTACGTCATTTCAGAGTTCTGGCTTTGCAAGAGAACTACTTTATATTCTCACGATCTTTAAATTATCCTTGGTTATTCATATGAGTTAACAATTTCCGGTACTACGTTTCCAAACGATATCTTACCGTAGTTACCACTAATCAATTTCTCTTCACGACATTGCCTCTGGCCTGACTCAGAACAGATTCCTTGTAGTGTGGTTATCAAGTAGAGGAATCCTTTTTTGATCAGGTGTTTAACCTGTTCATGTATTATTAAATTTTAATTTCCCCTCTTTCCCCTGTTTATTGGCTTACTCGCAGAATAATCTGCATTTATTTATCTTAAACGACTTCTCTTTAGTAATTTTTCAGCACATTACTGTCTGGATGAGTCGTTAAAACCAGAGAAAGTGAAGGAACAAAGGAATGTTGGTGATGATGATGATGACCATAATAATTTATTTTCTTTTAGTTAGGTGTAAGGGGTCCGTAACCGCTGAGGACATTGCAACCCATGAGTGCAGATCAAATAATGTAACGTGTATATGATGATAGCAATAATGAAAAATAAAAACGTCAATAAATGATTGTAGAATGAAGGAATGAGAGGCACGGGAAACAGGAGAACCAAGAGAAAACCTGTTGAGAGTTGACTTTCCCCAACGTTAATTCCACATAGTCTAGCCGAGGATCGATTCTGGATCCCAGCAGTGGGAGGTGAATGCGCTAACCATTTCGTCACCAGATCTAATATTGACGAGGTTGATAAAAATGTCGGAATATCACTCACGCGAAATCAGAAAAAAAGATTTGCCATTTCCAAATAGCACCACCAATTTCATTTCCGCGTCTCTTACCGCTGACTCCACAGTAACACTACTCACCAGTGACTGGCATCACAATTTTATTTTTTTAACCAACAACAAGAGTGTGATTTCCTGTCGACCTGACAGCTCGAGGGACTGACTTCCATCCCACAATATTTCTCGCGGCGTAGCTCGTCGTTTTTTCTTCTCACTCGCAGAACCTCCTTCCGATCCCCCGTTCGCCTTCGCCCGCGAAGCGTCCGCTCAGATTTATACGGCGCGGCGGAATTTATGTCGCGTTCCGGAATACGCGAACGCGACGCAGACGGACGAGCGACGGAGGCGGCGCGCCGTGTAAGCACCGCGTGCGGACGCGCGCGTGTGTTTCTCTCGCTCCGTCAGCTCCCGGCGACAACGGCGGCGGCGGCGGCGGCCGGGCTGGCATTGGCCGCAGATGCGGCCGTCACCGCGCGAGATTACGATCTCCTTCGCCCGCATCTTGCCAGTAAGACAAGTAAGGCTAGCTGCGCTCTGTGCGGCTCGAAGTTATATCTTCTGCGCTGAACGTGTGTGAGCGTCCGGATGCAAGGAAAATCCAAGATACAGTCAAGAGATGCAGTAAGAATGCTTTACCCTTTGTTTCCTTTCCCGTTCGTACATTCATCTACATTTTAGAATCGTTCGGTCAGACATCTTATGCAATTAATAACACGAGGAATCGTAAGAAGCAACGTATTTGCACGTAAGAGACCAACATCATCCGTAATCGACTATTGAATTTATTTTAGGAAAACTGCCATTAAATTCAAGGTTGTGTCATCAATTCAGCATTATCTGTTTTAAGTAAAACTAAATCATTCTTCTCAACATAGTTTCTGAATGCTCATTCAAAGTTAAAAAATTATTCGTCGTAAAGGAACATGAAATACAATAGAGAAAAAACGATTGTGTAGTTGAAGGACTAGGGGTAATGAATGTGTAATAAGAAGAAGAAGAAGAAGAAGAAGAAGAAGAAGAAGAAGAAGAAGAAGAAGAAGAAGAAGAAAGAAGAAAGAAGAAAATAAAAAGGAGAAGAAAAATAGTTCGAGAGATTGTGGATGAGCTGGAGAATATAAAAGTTATCGACTGATGGGAAAAGTCTAAGAGAAGAGAAGGAAGAGATCATGAAGACCGTCTCGGCTGACACCGAGCTGTACTGTTTTGGAAGACGAAGAAGAAGAATACATCGTAAATGAACGAGAATACATCGATAAAGCATCGTTTTAATAAACCTAAAGTGTGACGCGCATTAACACAAGAAAGTTGTACACAGAATTGCAATGGTAAAAACGAGAAGAAAAGGCAAATGTGAGTGTAAGAAGTGGAATAATACGAGGATAAAATCGAAGTGTCCATTGTCAGTAACATCATCGAATGGAGACACGTAGTTAGGGGCAGAACGTATTGTGGATGATACATACAAAAAACCATTAACTAATTTAATTTACTGAAACTGTGACAAAAAAGAATAATATAAATATAACAAAATTTAATTGTAAGTGAAGTTCTTTCACTTTAAAGATATTCGTAAATGTGCCTTTCAGTTTTAAATCTTACTAGTATAAAATAACCATCAGTAGTATTCCAGTGTGGGTAGATATGAACATACCCATAATACAAATCAAAGAAAAGAACATGAACAAGTACACAGCACTAACAAAGGGGACGACATGAAAATCGAACGGAGATAAATCAATATGGTCTTGAATATTACGCGAGACAAGGTTTGGATTGGTGTTCCGCAGATTCCAAAACCATATTCTCTCCATCTCCATCTGGCTTCAGATTCTGCACACCTGTGGTTCGTACTGATACCATTTACGGTGTGGAAATTCGAAACTTTCTGAATTGTCAGCTATACATATATAGTATATACATATACATCTAATTGAACTCCATTCCTGTGGAGAGTTGGCATGTAACTTACTTGTCCATACTAAGCCAATTGCGAAGCAGGAAGCCGAAAAATCTACTATAATCCAATGCCTTCACTCGCGGAAATTCCCTCGTGGGTAATTTGGATGCAAAACCGTCATACACTTTCTTGTTTCGCCTTTTTCAATTTAAACAAGACATTTATCACTACCATTGACGTTATGGATAACTACTAAATGACTGCATTCACCGTACACGTGATAAAACATTTTTTTTACTATAATATGCAAAACGAAGATATTGTGATAGTATTACACTATGGTTCTTTGTATCTGAACCGTATGTTCAATAAATAAAAAAATATATCCCCGAAGGCAACTTGAAGCGCGACAGCCCTTGCGGTCCAAGATGCGCGCGGTTGGCAGCGGCGCCGCAGGAGGTTGTCGGCCGGCGAGGCGCCTTCCGGGCACGCGGGGGCGGCGCCGTTCCGGGAAGCGCCCGGCGCACGCCGATGCCCGCCGGGACGAGACAGGTGGCGCCAAAGCGCCGCGACACGGCCGCGCGAGCACTCACGCCGCGAACAAAAGAAACGGAGGGAAAAGGGGGTGACCCCGGCCCCAGGGAGTGGGGAGTAAAGAGGGGACGGATCTGAAGTCTCTTCTGCGAACAGCTCACCTCTTCTTCTGTACTACACATACGAAAACCTTTCAGTAATACATTCTATACCATTCTAAACCCTTTTATATGACTCTTTTTTTTTCTTAGAACTCTACTAAATCGAAATTTACTCTTTGAAATATGTTATCCAATACATATAATATTTTTATATCCTTGTCCCTGCGGATTCAATGGGTGAAAGTCGAAAAGATGATTTGTATCCCCTTGGTCAGTAATCTACTAATTATTGTAGCAAGAGATTTTGGTTTTCCATGATATCAAATGAATTCGCTCTGACGAGTACGATCAAAGTATTGTGAAAGGAGCATTTCACGACGGCAGACCCTATTTCAGCCCTACATTATTTTATTCTGCATTCTTAAGACTCCTGCTGAAGACCTTTGTTCACTTTATGTATTTTGACTCGCTGTTTTTTTCACCAATTGATGTAGCAAATTCAACTTTATTAGGGGATCGTTAAATTGAATTTGAAAGTAATTCACTTTAAATTTAGATGCTTGTATCTTGTCAATATTTCCTCCGGACCAGCGTTTATTCCCAACAACTGTTTCAGGATAACATGCGAAGCGTCGCAAGTATATTTCTATGACCCCAAATGTTTCATCGCAAATCAAAGACTTTATATTGAAAACTTACTATCATCGTCTTGATTTAATCACATTAATATTATATCATGTTCACAATACTTTCATACAATAGCTACAACAAAAAATATTTACAAACGTTACAAACAAAACTAACATGTCAACATTTCGTTAAAATGTTGCTTCCCCTGTTTAATGCAGTGAATCAAATAAATAATATTGAAATTCAAGGGAGACCCGACGAGTCAAACTCAGGCCTTCCTCTGCTAGAACCGGATATCAATTCTTGGTTGATCCATGTGGAATTTGAGGCAGAAAAAGCGGATTATCGGCAGACGTTCTCGAGATACTCCAATTCAAAACCTCTCTTTCCACTATTACTTCATCAGTCATCATTAATATCCGCCCATCAATTGATTTCATCCATCTCGAGCCGAAAGGCATCGTTTTACGAACCTTAATATATTTAGTAGTTAAATGATTGATCATTTCGGGCCCGTCAATGGATATGGTTTTCAGTCCTGTAAGTGTAGTCCATATTTTTAATATTTGATGGGGCAGTGTTCTTCACTAATAGGATGTCGAGATCCGGCGAAGATCTACAAGTCGACTTCTGGGCTTTTCTTTATCCAAGTTTATCGTCAGCGGGGCATTGCCCCAATGGGAAAGGCTCTGGATTCCCGACATGTGTGGTAGTGAAGAGAATGTGTGTAGTGTTATGTGTGTAGAGAATGTGTACGGTAAGATGTACAAATAAGGGGTGAGAATAGGTTAAGGAAGAGGAAGGAAAAATGACGCGAGGTCCTTGGCCCGTTTGTTGGAGTACTAGTCCGACATTTGCTTGGTATTGATCCGTAGGTACTCATGGAAAACTACCGATCAGAGCAGCCGGCTCTAGTAGTTAAAATGGCATTGCGATTATGGTTGATGTTTCCGACATTTCCCCCAAATAATCTGCACCAAGCCATTGAAATTGAACGAAAGCTCTTTGTGAGCTCGAATGGGGCCGACCAGACTGTTCGTGGAAGAGCCCAGTTTCTGCCCGGGCGGGCAACTCGCGGTCACGCCCCGTCCCATCCCCCCACGCCTCGCTCCACCCCGCCAGGAACCATCCGCCTCGTTCCGCCTCACCCCGTCCCACCAAACCCCGCCACGCCCAGCCCCTCCCTGCTTCGCCACGCTCCGCCACGCCACGCCAGTCCCGCCACGCCTCCCCCGCCACCCCTATCCCGCCAGGCCCCGACCCGCCACGCCATGCCTCACATTGCCGCGCAACGCCCCCTCATCCAGTCCCGTCCCACCTCGCTGCGCCGAAACCCATCGCAACCCGCCACTCCCAATCCGCCACGCCTCGCCTCGCCCCTTCGCTTTCGTCCCCCTCGACGGTCCTCCCCACCTCGCACTCCCCCGTCCCGCCCAACCTCCCTCGCCCCATCCGCCTACGACCACGTGGATTTCCAGCTCTCTTCCGTCAACATCGCGCCGCTGTCTCCGGCAGACGCGGCGGCGCGGCGGACCCGGGCTCGTGCTCCGCTCTTATTGATTCGTTCCGATCCGCCTTCGTTCCGGCTGAGGCTGTCGTATCCACCCCATTCGCCGCCACCTCCGGCTACGCCCCCCCCCCCACGCCCCTCGGTCTTCGAAGCCGCTTCCTCGTTTCCTCGCTTCCGCCTCCCCTCGGCCCCCGCCTCCGCCACCCCTCCGCCCACGCCTCCGCCCCCGCCTCCGCCCCCGCCTCCGCCCCCGCCTCCGCCCCCGCCTCCGCCTCCGCCCCTGCCTCCGCCTCCGCCCCCGCCCCCGCCCCCGCTCGCACGCGGCCCGACAAATTTGCCGCGACGCTCCCGGTGCGAGACAGGCCCGGCGCGAAAGCTGCCTGCTGACGGAAGGTTTGAGTACGGTTCTGCTGTTTGAGAAGCAGTGAGGCTTCGGCTTTACGAAGGACGAGAGAGAGGAAGCGATTCGTGGACTTATCACCGGTTAGATGTCTTTCAGGGTGATTTCTTTTTCCCGAATTTATATGAATCTTTTGAATTAATAAAAGGTATATAATAACATCGTTCAAAGCAATACGTTTTTTGCTCGTAAGCCATATAGATTGAAAATGGTTGCGATGTCTTTCAACACAGAAATAAAACTTCTCCATATAATACTTCTAAACATTTTTAAACATCTTCTAACGACAAGGAGTTTAACGTTCTCTGCGCAAATAATAGATAACTAGGAGGCACAAAAATTTCATAATATACGCCGTTCAATTGACGTTTTATTTCCAAAATGAAATCCAAACTGGAAGTAAAAATCCACTAAATAAATTTATGCAATGACAATTTTGTTTTAAAAAGTGAGAACACTGTTGAAGATGCGAGTTTATTATTTCCCAGTATCTTCACATACGTACGCGATATGTAAACACTTTTTATAACCTCTAATAATATAAGCTTTACTGGTACAAGGGTTGTGAATATTACGCCAAACTGATTATAACCATGGCGATGAGACATAAGGATACGGAGGAAGCTTAGAGTTTTAGGCAGGGAAAACTCTGATTCATTTCTAGAAACTTTTCAAGTAACAACCACGAATTTGAAACCCAACATGCAGTATCCAGCGAACGTTCTGACGTTCTAGTAGGTTTCTACACAGAAGTCGTAGAGAGAGCCCCCCTGGACTGGCAGACAATCAGCAAGTGGTCAGAGTATGATTTTATTATTATAGTTCCAGTACAGGAACCTGTGAAATGTAGTCCGTGAATGAAATCAATGCTTATGGGACAATGGTGGTGATATTCGAATGGATGACGGTGAAGCACTGGTGGAATGAAGGCCTCAAAACCAGGGAAACCCCCCCAAGAAAACACCATCCATGAACCAGCTTTATCCGCCACATATTCTAGGTGCATCAAGTGGTATTTGAAGACCAGTACCGACTGGCGGAAGGCGAGCGGTCATACTACCACACCACAGTAAGCCTGCGCCCAAAAGAGAACAGGGCAGCAGGTGCGTCGCAAGGCCACTTTTTAGACTCCCCGGACGCATATTTGTCTCCCTCTTCGCCGCCCCCCCCCCCCTCCCCGCGCGCCTGCGGCGACCAAGAGTTACCGAGCTCCATTCGTTACGCCGCCGCCGCCGGCACCGCGGCCGAGTTTTTAATCAACTTCGGGCCTAGCGCCCGGCCCACCCGCGCCGCCGCCGCCGCCGCCCACTCGATTGGAAGCGGCCCGGCGCGGCGGCCGGATCTAACGATCCTTTGATCGGGGGCGTGCGGGATGCGGTGTGAAATCCCGCCCGGCCAATGAGTATGCTCGCAAATGAAGGGAAATGTATCTACGTAATTCGGGTTTCCTTACTCGATGTTTGTGCTTTAATGTACGTAACCTCTAGTTAAAATGCACAACAAGTATGTTTGTAGATGATGTACCATTTACATGCAATGAAAAAATGAGTTAATTAATTTATATCCAGTTCCCAATTTCTGAGAAGCAATGTAAGTAATTTTTTTTTGAAGATCCGTTTTCTCATATCTATAAAGCAAATCAAAAAAATGCACTTATTTAATTGGTATTGCAATTCAAATTTCAGAATTTACAACACACCATGCCACCGTTTTCGTTGATTCGCACGTTTTCACAATATGTGAAGACATTTTGCTTTTGCACTGTTGATTCAAGTTCGTGCACATTTGTTATGTAGGATCGTATTAAAGAACAGATGTGACGGACTATTAAAGGCTTAAGCGCTACTCAGTGTGAAAATATATGAGACTTTATTAGTTACTAACACATTATCAGAGTTGTTAACAGCACGTCTGATCATAATCCCGATGCTGAGACGGCATTGAATTAATTAACATCATGTCATTAATGTAATTAATTAATGACTACTACTACAGTAATGTATACTACAGAACATCGTATATCTGAGTATGTTCATTGCAAAGTCTCTGGAGCAAAGTATAAGAATTGCCTGTCCAGACGCAGCACTGTATTTTTATATTTCTTATTCATTATTTATAAATGAGAAATTAGAGATGATGAAAAATTAAAAACACAAGTTATGTAACTATAACCATTAAACAACCGTCATTATAATTTTTAAGTAGCAAATCTATTTTCATTTCGTACGGCGAATTCACTTACATTTTATTATAAAGTGTTTTTTGATGCAGAAAACTTTCTAACATACAGAGTATTAGTATTGAAATTTATTATAATTCAATAATTTGTATTAGAGCACTATTTTCCCCCCATTGTTCTTCTGCTAGTTTTTTCTATAAATTCCTGTTACGTCATAACAGGCACATTTAACCACCCACTACCCTCACAAGTCTTCACTTCGCGTTCCCGGACTTCCCCGGCGCTTTGCTTTTTCAGTAAACGCAAGCAACTCTCAAGTTGCTCTTTACCGTCGACGGCAAAGATCTTGCACTCTTCGCCAAGAGGTCGCACCCGCCTCTCCGAAGTGCTCTGCATGACGTGCCCTCCCAAGGCTTTTCCTCCTCTTTAGTGTTTACTCCAGGCAGCGGCGAGAGAGTGCAGCGTAAGGCATCCCGTTCTTCTGGCAGGTTGAGTATTCAAAATTAAAAGCGAAATTCTTTGTTCGCTCTCTTAATATCGCAATCAAAAAACAAAAGAATTTCACAGAAAAATTCTCGCCCCCAAGCAAAAAAGATTTGAGAGTTTAAAAGAATTTTAAAAGAACGTAAAGCAAACGATGCCAAAGGCCTTTTTATGCGGAGGATTGAAATTCAAATTAAGACACTTCTTACATAAATGCAGATGCATAATCAAGATCCTTGTAATGGAATTCGCTACGAAGTATAGTTTCAGTTCTTTAAGATTCATGTATTTTCTTTCAGTGTGTGAGAAAAAGAATAAGTATTATCTGCGTGCATTATAATGAATTCACATAAAAATGAAAGAGTTGACACCATAAAGGATATACAGAACTGATCAATTTTAGAATGTGATAAAGCGAGAAAGAATTCTCAATAAATAAATTTTCAGAAAGTGAAAAAAGTTGAGGTACTCCACATATTACTACATGATTTCATAGCTGAGGGAGGAATTTAATCTCAAGAATTTGGTATACATATTTGAAGTTCAGCGACAGGTGCAAGACGTGAGTATCTAGAAGCCCATAGTATGACCCATTATTTAACACATAAAATACTGGCGAATGTTGTTCATTTAGGAAGAAATTTAACTGTTAACATTATTTTCATATTCCTCGGAATTTACGAAATAAATTATTTGAAAATTAAATCGTGTACTTCGGAATACTGACTGTTGCTTAACATATCGGATTTATATTCGAGCGACGTAAATAGATAAATGAAATAAAATTAGATTGCTGCAGACAAATGTATCGAAATACGCATGTTTTCTACGAATGTATAAAAATGATAATATTTATGCACTGCTTGTAGTATTAAAATGACGCAACACCCTTTTCTTTCTTTCAGTTCTTAAAATGTTAAATATATTTTCTAAAAATTGAAAATTATTAGTAATATTTTTATTATATTTTGTTGGCAAATCAAAACATATTTACGTTTTAATGTTTATTGTTTTTTTCTTGTACTATAAAACTGATAATGATGGCTAAGCCATCGAAAGCTGCTATTGTAATAAACAATATTGTTGTCAATGACTCATATAATTATTTCATTATAAATGCCAACGAAAACTCACCACTATACCAATATGCACTGCATATCCTACACGAAGTTAATATTTTATGGAAACATTTGAAGAACGTGTCAAAGAGCAAAATAAAGTTTACGCGTCAAGGACGAAATGTGAACTTTTTTAACAGGATGTTTACGAACCAGAATGGAGCCATTCTCACTCCCCGACCTCATTATACTCATTACCTTCACTGTCACTACGTCTTTTCCTCGCTCCCATTTATTCGTCATCATTTGCCCATTATTCGTTCACAAAAGTGAACAGGATGAAACCATGAATATTACACATTAAATTTAAACATGTTTAATGAATTGTAGAAAAAACATTTCTCACATTTAAATAAAAATAACAATTTTGTAACACGGAGAGCGCCAAACACGGTTTCTTGTGCTTTTATTGCCATGTGCGAAATAACCACTTTTTTAATCTTACTAATAGTGCGCTCAACGTTACGAAGTATCGCCAAAAACATCTTGAAGAGTGAGCAAAACATGTTTTTTTCGCAAACGGAAAACGCAGACGCATTTTTTTGCATGTTAAAAATAGAGTGAACTCCAAATGAGCGCAATGTGATTCGCGCATTTTGTTACGTAAATTAATGTTTTCAAGAAAAATTCAATAAAAGTAGTAATAGCAATAGATACTTTATGATTTATAAACGAAGAAAATAATATTAATATTGTAGATTTTATATTATTAAAATGTAATACAATTAACCAAAAAATAAAATGTATTTTATGTTAAATTATACTGGAAATACCAAAAGGAGAAAAAACATAAATTATGTGAAATAAAGATGCATTTCAAAGGCTATTTTAAATTCACTCTCATTTAGGTAAATATGTCCATTTCTATTACATTTGACGTACAACTGAATATATTGTTAGTTTACAGAAATACAGCAAAAATCAAATTGCAGCGTCTTTCATCATCCAGCATTTTTATTTACTTTGCCAGTATTTTTAACAACTACGTCGAATTTCAACATCGCATCGACGTTCATACTTTATTCTAAAAAAATTGCGTGTCTAAAGAAGAATATAAGTAGCATATTTTTCTTCCCTGAGGCAATCCGACGAGATTCCATCCCAAACTAACGAGGAGTCAAAACTTTCAAAAGAAATCGGAACCTCTCGCTCTCGTGCCCAAGAAATCGGCTTTTCGACTGCGCCCGACGAGCAAAGGGTGCCCGGCGGCGGCGTGAGCAGTGGCGGGGGGGGCGACGGGGCGACGGGGCGGCAGGGCGGCGGGGGCCGCGGGGGCGGGGCGGGCGGCGGGGCGGCGGGGCGGCGGGGCGGCGGGGCGGCGGGGCGCGGGGCGGCGGGGCGGCGGGGCGGCGGGGCGGCGGGGACGGCGGGGGCGGCGGGGACGGCGGGACGGCGGGGGCGGCGGGGGTGGCGGGGTAGCGGGGCGGCAGGGCGGCGGGGCAGCGCGGGCGGCGGCGGCGACCGCGACGGCAAAGATGTGAGGGCAAAGCGGGGACGTGCGAGCAATGCGCATCGCGACGGAGGGGTCGGGAATCGATCCCGGTCCCGCGAGGTCCGCGGCGCGCTGTGACTGCGGCCGCGAAGGCGCCGCCCGAGAGACTCCGCTGTGCGCAACATGCGACCGAGGAAGCGCCACGCTCACGTCCACGCCAACGCCCACACCCCACACCCACACACACACCAACAGCAAAACGCGGACTAGAATGACATCAGAAGCGTACACATGTTGTGAGGCTTCATAGAAAGTGTTTCAAACTATATTTCTTGTAATACCGCTCCGTAATATCGACTTAACGTTGCAGATTTACGAAAATCCGCTCTTAACGGCCGGCGTCTGTTAAAGATGTAACTGTCCGTTAAAAATAATGGAAACAAATGAGGTATTGCTAAAGGTGACTTACAAAGCCGACTTAGTACTCCTATTCCAAGAAATTATATTTCTTGTTTAGGGGGATTTATTTCTTATAGGGAAATAGTATGACGAAAAGTATCAAAAGACACGATGCAGATAACGCAAATAACAGAGTCGGTTGATTTTCGTTTTTTTAACGACAAAATGGCGTTTCAACATATAAAACAGCTGCGTAAGAACAGTAAAATAACCCATGATTTCAACGGAAACTTATAATTAAAGAAAAATTAACTTTAAGCATAATATTAGCAGAATATCAATTTCAGCAAAATCCTGCATGTATTTAGGAGAATAAAAATGAATGACTGTTCTCGTATAAAGTTGCTATTTGGTCGGTATTAGAGATCCCCACCAATGTATTTAAATTGTCTAATTTCTGCCAGTGTCCAATTCATTCGTCTCATACTTTATCTAAACAATTTGGGATTTTATCATTAACTACTTTCTGTTAAACATAGATACAAACATGTTACATTTAATTTTATAGGTCACATGCGTCTTTAAACCTTAACATGCAACCATATAAGTTTGTTAAGAGCACTTGTACCTACTTGTAGGTTAAGAAATATAAAATCCTTAGCAACGGGTTTTAACATCCTTAGTAACCTAAATAAACAATCACTCATTCATCGCAAGTCAAATATTTATAAAACTGACGACTCGTATCGTGCTTTAGATTTTTCAAAGATAAATCTCGCGTGGCTTCCGCATCTGCATCCAACATTTCTTGAGGTACAGACTAATTTTCAGCGTCCGTCGTCCTCGAGCCACGGTATACAAGTGTGGAGTTTAAATAGATACATCGCAAAGCAATACCCAATAATACCGATTATCGTGGCCGCAACAACAGATTTCATGTGTTTCATATTGCAATAATGTCGTAAATTTTCTCACAAAAATTGAGATTTTATGGTGACGAATAAAACGCTGAACATACCACGAAATGTTACAGTGTTATTACTACCTCGTCCAAATTAAAAAGCTCGTCTCCGCTACGCTCCTTCTCGATTTTTAACTTTTGGCATCGGCAGTAACATCGGTCTAGGTATGTTAATAGCTATTATCAACTTTGGTTTTTAATTACTTCTCTTTCCTGTACTCTGCCATCCTTTCACTGTTTCTTCTGTCCTCTCGCATACGACTTGTGGCCGTTTTCTTTTCTCCCTTGTAATCTTCATATTTTCATCATCTTTTTTAAATATATATCTTTCCATAGTTTCTTGTTTTATACTACTCGTATTTCTTTTAACTTTTTAACATCTTATTTCCCTGTTGTCGACCATTTGTTCTTCTTCTCCTCCCGTAGGTACTTGAAATCTTGTCAAATATCTTTGTTTGCCATTTCCTTTTCTTTTCGACGCGCGCCTCCTCGCCCCTTTTGGGCCCAGACCGCGCCCCGCCGCTGTGGGCGACATCCGAGTTTGACCCAGTTGCTGAAGAGAAGGGTCTCGGGGTGGTGTGGGAGGAGACAGAGACAGCGGGGACGAGGAGAATGGAGGGGGACGGCGGAGAGGGCGGGGCGGGGCGGGGCGGGGCGGGGCGGGTCAGATGTTGAGCAGGGGCAAAGGAGGCACAAACGTCGAGGATCTGTACACACGAACCTCGGTCTCTGGCGCTACCGGTTGGTTTGTTGCTGGATTCAGCGCGAAGAGTTCCGGAGCAGCCTTGTCCGCGCACCATTCGTTTTCTTATTCTAATATTATTTACATAATTCTTGATGTTCCGGGGAGGTTCATCCAGCCAAGAAAACACACTCCTGTACTTTGACTCATCTTTAGCAAATAGAGTGTCTTTACCGCCAGAGATCTAAGTAATTCAAATGAAAAATAGCTACACAAATCGCTGCCTGAAGAGTTTCTCTTTTACTGTTTAAGAAATTAATGTTTGATATATGTGATAATTGAACGTGAAAAAATAATTGAGACAATCAGCACGTTACCTCAGGAAGCGTAAATAAATGCATGTATATTAGTCTTAAAATTGACACTGCGAAATTAGGTTAGACAATTGACAAATAACATTTCCCATAAGCAAATTCATTGATCGAATGCCGCTAACGTCTTACTTCTGTCGTCAATGACATTTTGCAATTTTTACTGCACACCATTCTTGATGAAATTACATATTTCACTCTTTGTATGTGTAATGAATCATTCAGTCGCACAGAAGCGAAAACTGAAATTCCAAAATTGGCATTGACGGGTCCTTTTTCTTTTCTGCACTGACTTTTGAATTATTGTAATGAGAAGCTTAGGAAAATCTGTAGAAAAAAACATACGTATGGAATTTACATCATTAAGCTAAATGTGCTTTCGAAGGGGCAATGTGATTGAGAGGTAACGTTGGTGATGACTTAGTAGTAGCCGTGACAATAGGGCGTTGAGCAGTAATAGAGGCAATTACAATGGCGTCGATTCGGAGCGTTGGCAATGGCTGGGTAGAGACAATAGCAACATATCTAGGGGCGGGTCTGGGATAGTGCTGAGGCACAGTGATAATAGTAGCGCTTGAGCACAACATGCAAAGCCATTTGATGACAGCAAGGCGGAACGGCACAGATTAGAGAACAGAAACATATGTATCTACAGAAATCAATGTCAGAAGCGTTAGTTACGAAGAGAAGACCAAAGTTTCGGACAAGGCGACCTAAAAATTAAGATAGAAATAACAGCTGTTGTTAGTTCAGATGGTGGCTTAAAAGGATCTTCCTGCCAAATAGAATAATCGTGACTTCGTACGAGAGGCGACCTTTGCAGTCGTCTTCGCGAAACTCCAGTTTCAACCTCAGCCGCCCACATTTCCTCGAAGATGCTTCCAAGTATCCTCGCTGTATAGCCTCTTAACGTCCCTCTTATCCTTCACGACGCAACAGTAGTAGAACGGTATGTGCGAACCACCACATCAACGTCACCGCTAATGGCTATGGTCTCACTAACGTTGGGCACAAAGCTCCCGTTACCGCACCCATTAAATTTCTTAACGTTACCATTATCACACAAGTTAACACTTACTTTTCCTATTTATACATCACTAATTGTGATCTCAGAATAAAATGGTAATAATCGCGTGCCATAATAATATTTTCTTGTACTACATGATTCTAACGGTTTTGTAAAGCTTGTCACCAAAGTAGTCGTTACTGAAACTCAGATTTTGTTTTAATGCCCTCAAGTAACTTCTCTAAATTAATGATAATAACCGGAGAATGGTCTAAAATTACTAATCCAATTCTTCTTAACGAATAACCACTCTTGGCAAATTTCTTAATCAAATATTTGTCCATCATCACAATTGTTTGGAGCATCACACATTTTTAAATACGCCTTTCTGTGTGCGGTGATGAAATACTAAATGAGAAGCTCCACAAAATATAGTAACGTAACATTTAAGACAAACCTCAAAGTATTGAATGCATGCAATTTCCGAAATGTTCATTTCTATCTAAGTAGCGTTATTTCAAATCTATTAAAACTATTAAAAAATACCAAAAACTTATCTTCTGCATCTGATATATGCAGAGACTGGAAATACATTCTAACATTATAAGCTGCAGTTCGACTTAAATGAAAAGTCTTGTGTCAGCTAGTAATAATACCATACGCATATTCGTCAAATATAGAGAAAATTCATCAAAATAAATATAGTTTAAAAATAACAGAAATTTATAAAACTAAACAAATGCTATTTCAATCAGTTTTCTACTATTAATGATAGGATTTTCAGCATCATAGGTGAAAATATTTTTACTGGATATTCTATTTTAGCACAGGGATAAAAGAAAATATTTGAAACTGAAGGTTACCTGGTAAATGTAAACAAAATATGACTCGTATACATTTAATTTCCATAAAAACGGCGGAATGGAAAAACCGAATTCAACGAGTGGTCTAGACATCCGAATAAACTTCAAAAGAAACTGAATAATCAAACAACTCGCAGAACAAACTCGCGCCATCGCCACGAGTCGAGTTGCTTCAAAAGAGTACACGTTTCACACAAAGTTTCATCCATACGAGCCGTCAGCAAGAAGCAAACACAAGAGAGCACGCCAGCGAGACTGGGCCCGGCGACCGCGGCCCTCCAGACGAGAAACGCGATATCAAATATTTTCCTTTATTTTCAGACGCGCTCTTTGACGTGGAACGCCCGCGGCACTTTTCCCGCCCCTCGCCCCCCCCCCCTTCTCCGCCCTCCTCCGCTCCGCTCCCAGCCATTTGCCCCCTCCGCGGAGCAGAGCACACGCACGGCGCGGGCAAGTGAACCGCCGGCGGGATGCGCCCTCCAGGGCGCGAGGCAGAGTCGGTCTTTGGTAGCTCGGTCTACTCTCCCGCTCCTTCTCCTCACTCTCTGCCTTCCTTTCTCTCTCTCTCTCTCTCTCTCTCGCTCCTCTCTCTCTCTCGCCTCTCTCTCTCTCTCCCTCTACCTTTCCCTCGTGCGGTGCGTGCCCCTTCGTGCCTGCGCACACGTAAAGGGAATTGCTTTCACATCTAGTTGACCTCGGCCTTCTTCTGTCTTTTAGGACACCTACAATATATATATATATATATATATATATATATATATATATATATATATATATATATATATACGCTTGAGAGCGCTTTAAAGGTTTGAGATTATATTATCAAATCATATTTATGAAGTGCGAACACTGTCAAAATTCACTTTTCTACTGGGGTGTTATACATGGACACGGATATACTAGGGTAGAAGAAATCGTTATATGTTAGATTATATATTTTCACCTTTCACTGTCGTGTCACCCCCCCTGTCCTTCTTCCTGCGCTCCAATAGCAATTGGCAGCGCAATGAGTATCGCACTGACAACCGACACCCTAAACTACAACTGTCTTCGCCTAGCGGGGAACTGTAGATGCGTAGGCGTTGAGGCAAGGCAGCGCGCGACCGCGGAAGGACAAGTGCCGGTGAAAAGAGCCGAGAGTGGCTTTTACTGACCTTGAGCCACTGAATTTCTTTTGGAAGCATTAGAGAGGAATAATGTATTTCGGCCGGTCGCAATCCCCATCCTCTATCCGCCACTGTATTTGCCGCAACACGTTCCCTACAAGGTCCACTAGGACGTTGGATGTTGCGGTTGTTGTAGTTATTGGTGTAGTTACCGTGGCTCTTTCCCTGCCCGTATCCCTTCCTGGCAGCCTTTCCTGCACGTGACCTTTGTGAAGCGCGCACGGCGCGGCAATTGAAGCTGAGCAAGATGCGAGGGTGGCGTGAAGCGAGCGACTCGCAGCGCAGCCGCGAGGGCACCCGTTGAGGGCCGTCTGCAACACCCTGCGGTCGCGCGCTCTTTAACGGCGAGATGCGGACCTCCAAGCCTTACTTACACACTCAGGAGCATTGAGTTCAAGTTCAGCTCACCATCGGCTGACCGTCGTTTCCGTGGTGGGGAGCGATATCAATCCCCTCTGTACATACACGCACCGGGTGAGTTAAGCTGAGAGACAACCTACCAATGACCCTTTAGCGACTCTAATCGGGAGGCCCTTGGGTCCGAGACCGGCCAGTGGTGGATTTTCGACACTAGCTAAATAGCTTGATGAAATTCAGCTGGAGAATTCTACGGGTCGGCTGATGTGATCGGTAGTTTTCCGTGGTTGCTTCGACCAATACGTGAATACCGGAGCAGTACCCAAATATCTGAATCGTCATCGTCATTCAAGTCATCATATTGCTGAGAGGCATGGCTTCACGTACGTAACCCTTTCCTGATGTCCCTTTTGCACTCCATTTAGATTCTTGACCATCATCAATGAAGTCTGATGGGAGTCGCCTGTGTATACTGGTGGTACGGCTACTACACATGGCATTTGTAAGGGCAAAGCGGGCTCGCGGCTCTCGAGGTTCTGTCATTTCCGCTGTCTCTCATTTCTCCACTGTTCCATTAGAACATATCAATATCATTACCTCTACGGGTCAAGTTATTCGTTCCAGATGTGGCCACAGGTTTAGAAACTGGAATCACGTTAAAAGATTCTCAAAATGGAAGCGCCGTTCGATGCTCAAGACGATAATTGTAGTTTAAACAAATTACTGCCAAGGTAAATGTTAAATCGAATTAACAAGGATACAATCACCATAGATACCCCATATATACAATCGGTATATGTTTCGACGTTTTATATAATCTACATAACATGACTGTTATACGTCCGCGTGGCCATTTCTTGGCGATCTTTTATATTAGAGAACTTGAAACGTGTCTGTTCAGAAACTATAGGACTTGCCCTGGCATTAAGCCCCTTCGTTTTCGTTCTTGACCGCTACACGGCTTCACCTCTACCTTCCAAGGTTCTTTATTTTCCCCAATCGTCTCCATCGGGCGCCCGTCACTACATTTCCCGCAATCGCCTTCACGCTCTCTCGTTCCCATTCCCCCGCCCACCGCCATCGTCACCGCCGCCGCCATCACCACCACCCTTCGCATTCCCCTACACCTATTTCCCTTCTCCTCCTCCTCCGCACCTCCTCCTCCTCCGCACCCTCCTCGTCCGCACCCTCCTCCTCCGCCCACCCTCCTCCTCAGCACCTCCTCCTCCTCCGCACCCTCCTCCTCCGCACCCTCCTCCTCCGCACCCTCCTCCTCCGCACCCTCCTCCTCTCCCCACCCTCCTCCTCCGCACCCTCCTCCTCCGCACCCTCCTCCTCCGCACCCTCCTCCTCCGCACCCTCCTCCTCCGCACCCTCCTCCGCACCCTCCTCCTCCGCACCCTCCTCCTCCGCACCCTCCTCCTCCGCACCCTCCTCCTCCGCACCCTCCTCCTCCGCACCCTCTCCTCCGCACCCTCCTCGTCCGCACCCTCCTCCTCCGCACCCTCCTCCTCCGCACCCTCCTCCTCCGCACCCTCCTCCTCCGCACCCTCCTCCTCCGCACCCTCCTCCTCCGCACCCTCCTCCTCCGCCCCCCTCCTCCTCCTCCTCCTCCTCTGCCACTTCGCCATTCCCCCCGACTCCTCCACTGCCTCCGCAGCCCCCACAAGCGAAATCCAATACGCGGCGCCTCCGAAAATCACCGACGCGCGCGGCGGAGCGCGAGCGCCTAGGGCAAGGCCGGGGGAGGGAGCGAGGGCGAGGGCGGGGACCGAGGGGAGGGAAGGCGGTGCGGGGCGGGGCGGGGACCGCCTACATCCGGCGCCCGCCGCCGCAATCTGGAGGGCGTCGCGTCGCGTCGCGCCCCGCCCCGCGGGGACGCCGCAGGTACCCAAGGCGGCGGCGCGGCGGAGGGGCCCGCGCCACGAGGGAGGCGGCCGCGGCGCCACGCGGGCGAAACAGGATGAAACACGAGGGCGGGCGGGGTGGGGCGGGGTGGAGACGAATGCTGAGACAGAGGGACGTAGGTAATGAAAACATGGGTGAATGGGACAGTGGTCAGAAGCTCGAGTTGGGAAGTGGGACTAATTCGCAAGTGAGCAAAATCAAGGGAAATGCAAAGCAAAAGGTAAAGTACTGTTGCAAATGAAAGAATAAAAGAACAGGGTCGAATTCAAGAGATTTGGAAATTGTTCTGAAATAAAAGTTTAAGTAAATGTATTTGTTACGGCACAAGAAGTGGGAGAACTTTTAAACCTAAAAATGAAAAAAAAACGTATTTAAATGTACATCAGAAATTTATTTGCAATTTCTGACAAAAAGGGTTAAAATGTGAGGTGTGTTTAAAGGACGAACGAGATGCGATGTACCAACATATCTAAGTAAGAAAACACGATGCACTATAAATAAGTGAAAAGCGAATACAATGTGCGATGCAAAAAGTCAGCAAACACGAGAAGGCGCACAGAGGTGAATGAGTAGAAACGACGAGTCTAAAGCTCACGTTGACAAAGAATCTTTTCTGCACGTTGACTGAGCAAACACTGGACAAGAATGGCAAGTGATTGGTTTTAGAAAGAGGGACGAAGTGGAGAAAAAGAGGGGGCACGGCGGAAGAGTATTGAAGAGGGTTGCAGAACGTGATTGAAGTAGTGCGACGGTTCGAAGGGTGGGGTTCGCTCAGAGAGCTGACGCGGAATGCGTATTGTTGCCAGTCCGAGGTCGTACTTTCAGGGCTACGCTTTTATTCTCCATCTTCTTGGATTAAATATTTGAATGTGCTTACGCTTACCCCATCTCGATGTTTTCTTATCTTTCGATATTCTTCTTTCAAGGTATTGTTCTATTAAATCCTATCTATTCTTATGTGTCATCGAAATTTCTTACAAGTGTATACGTAACTGTTTTACAGGACATTTGAGATATTTTTCCACATGCCGGTCTTTTCATACTGCTCAGTCCCTTATCCCTGACCAAATGTTCAACCGACCTCCAATTTCAGAAACCCGTAATCAATTATATTTTTTTCGTCATTTCTTCGGTTTCGTTTCGTAATTTTCATTCCTATACCCTCTGAATAAGTTACAATACTCTCCAGTTTATGTTACCACAATATTCAAAGATTAGTGATAATTGCTTCTTCAGAGATCAGATTGCAGGAACATATTTCCCTAAATTTGAATTTCCCTCAAATTATATTACGGCAATTTACAATATATGAACGACTTCATATTACCCATAAGTGCTTTAACACGAAACAATATCTCCTTTAGCTTGCATTTGCGAATACATCTTCCGTGATATGTCTGACGCAACTCAAATATAAGTATTGTTGGTTTGAGTACAATGAAGTTATGGGTGAAGTGTAATAAAAACTACTATCATTAGAAAATGTCATTCAAACTGGAGGAAAGAAAGTTTAAATCAAAGTATTTTGCAAATTCTTGAATATAACTAGAAGAAATAAAATCTGACAAAAAAGTCGTTAATAAATAATTCGAAAAGGCTGAAGATATACGATAAAGTAATACTCAGAGAGGACAACTCTATTGAAGACAGACAGAGAATTTTCTTTAAAGCCACTTAAATTCCAAACGTTTCCATTCCAAAGGATCAATTGTAAACGTTTTAGCAGACGGAATTAAATAAATAAAAATGATATCAGAAATCAGGGACAGTGTCTGAAGCTCGAGATGTAACAAGGAGTGAAGAAATACTTCTATGAAGCAAACGATCCTTATTGCAGAGACTTAAATGTACCAATCACCGTAACATATCATTGGCAATTCGATTATATTGTTTTGTTATTATTACAGATCGTTTCTTTTCTTATTATAATAGTTTCTACAACTTATTACAATAGTTTCATCTACTGAATAATGTCCAGATGAATGATTAATTTTATTTATTAATATTATTGGTTTCAACCCTAATGAAACAAACGAAATAAAACATCTTTTATCTGGAGATTCTTCAAAAAACGAAGTTATATTTTTTACTTTGGCAATATAGTGAGCATCACTAATATCGTGGCATTCTGCAAGTATCGCATAGCGCAGCCCTTCCTGTACCGAAGACGGAGGGTTGCCGGAGGGCGCGTTGCCCGAGCGGGGGCTGCGGAAGGCTGCCGTGGCCCGCAGGCGGCAGCGGAGCAATCTGCGCCTGTTTACACGCAGCCTCGGAGGCCGCGATCGAAATGAACCCCCACCCGCCCCCCAGCCCCCTCCCGGCCTCCACCGGCCCCGCGCATCTTCCGGGACGGAGCCACCGCCGCCGCCACTCCCAACACCTGAGCTGCCGCCACCTCGACTCTCCACGATCTCACCTCCACCACTCACATCGTCTCCCTTTCCACCATCGTCTCCGTTGTCCCCGGACGACGCCCCCCTTCCCACCACCGTCACCAACATAACAACAGGACCGCCTAAGTCTGCACCGAATCCTCTATCCCCCCCCACCTCAAACCCCTTCCGCCGCCGCCCCCCACTTACCTGCCTCCGCCGTTACTCTCGAAGCCAATGGCCGCCAACTACGCCGACGCATCCACCGCCCCCGCCATCACCGACTCCACCTCAGCTTCCATCGGTCTAACTAATCGCGCGCAGCCTCCGCCACTGCATGGGCTCAGGGCATTAGCTGAGGTCACTGCAGGGCTTTCTGACAGGGAGATCCTGCAGGGAGACGGTGGCAGGATTTTCGGCACAGCTAAATAGAGAGATCGTAATTCAGCCACTGTCTGACGGAGAATTCGAGAGGCCGGCTGCCGAACACGTAAATATCGGAGGAAAACGAGACACGAGTCGCGTGCGATCTTTCTTCCTCTCCTTGTCCTATTCTAACCCCCCTTACTTACATACTTACACTTATGGTGAACTACACTACGACAGATTTAGGGTGGCAAGTTGGGAGATTAGAGCTTGTCCCCGCTGGGGGTGTTGCCTCGCTAATGGGAAATGCCTAGTTGGGGAAAACTCCACAAACCGACGTAAAGGTCGGCACTTCATCTCACCATCTAACGGGGGAATAATACCGCCTTCTCCCATGATAAAAGCATGCACTTCACTAACAGGGCGAATGACAATAGTAGTATTTGCGCTCGCAGACACGAAATAGCCAATCAATCCACCACCGCCGAAGACTCGTCTTTTAGTGTCAATTGCGGTTGTCGAAATCGCCACCCAAGTCGCTACCTTCACAGTAAGACTTCTGCAATCCTGTCGGTATTAAAAAATTGGCCATCCCCCTCTGCCAATTATACTCTACAGATTCTCCGTTTATTACAGTTTCACAAGCTTTTCAGAAAT
>JAZDUA010001503.1:0-61454 GCA_038098605.1 Gryllus longicercus
ACACTACAAGAATTTAGAAATACACGCGTGTCTGTAGAATCCATGTATGTTATATAGTTTGTGAAAAATATTTATTATTCCTTGTGCAAATTTCAGCGCTCTAGCTCTAATAGTTTAGGAGATAGAGCCATTTAAAGATCGACGAAGTTGTCCGATTTAAGACATGGCACGGATTTTTTTGAAAACCACGGACCAAGCTCGAAATTTTATGGGAAATTCACTGGTGATATTCATTTTTCGATTAGAAACTTAGTTTTTAAGAAAATCGCAAAAGTATCGCCATTAGAGTCAATTTCTTCCTAGTAACTGTAGAATATTTCCATCTCATGCTCGTTCTGATTTTCGGAGAAACTTCGTTTAAGACTCAGATTAAAGGCCAATATATATAATATTACGTGTGCAAATTTCAGCGCTGTAGCTGTAATAGTTTAGGAGATAGAGCCGTTTTAATTAATAATTGTCAGAGCTTGCAAAATGCGAAAAAACAATGCTTTTATTTTAAGGTTCCTGAAGGCCAGATTTCTCATCCGGAAATTAAAAACTTGACTTTTTCTTACACTACAAGAATTTAGAAATACACGCGTGTCTGTAGAATCCATATATGTTATATAGTTTGTGAAAAATATTTATTATTCCTTGTGCAAATTTCAGCGCTCTAGCTCTAATAGTTTAGGAGATAGAGCCATTTAAAGATCGACGAAGTTGTCCGATTTAAGACATGGCACGGATTTTTTTGAAAACCACGGACCAAGCTCGAAATTTTATGGGAAATTCACTGGTGATATTCATTTTTCGATTAGAAACTTAGTTTTTAAGAAAATCGCAAAAGTATCGCCATTAGAGTCAATTTCTTCCTAGTAACTGTAGAATATTTCCATCTCATGCTCGTTCTGATTTTCGGAGAAACTTCGTTTAAGACTCAGATTAAAGGCCAATATATATAATATTACGTGTGTAAATTTCAGCGCTGTAGCTGTAATAGTTTAGGAGATAGAGCCGTTTGAATTAATAATTGTCAGAGCTTGCAAAATGCGAAAAAAAAATGCTTGTATTTTAAGGTTCCTGGAGGCCAGATTTCTCATCCGGAAATAAAAAACTTGACTTTTTCTTACACTACAAAAATTTAGAAATACACGCGTGTCTGTAGAATCCATATATGTTATATAGTTTGTGAAAAATATTTATTATTCCGTGTGCAAATTTCAGCGCTCTAGCTCTAATAGTTTAGGAGATAGAGCCATTTAAAGATCGACGAAGTTGTCCGATTTAAGACATGGCACGGATTTTTTTGAAAACCACGGACCAAGCTCGAAATTTTATGGGAAATTCACTGGTGATATTCATTTTTCGATTAGAAACTTAGTTTTTAAGAAAATCGCAAAAGTATCGCCATTAGAGTCAATTTCTTCCTAGTAACTGTAGAATATTTCCATCTCATGCTCGTTCTGATTTTCGGAGAAACTTCGTTTAAGACTCAGATTAAAGGCCAATATATATAATATTACGTGTGCAAATTTCAGCGCTGTAGCTGTAATAGTTTACGAGATAGAGCCGTTTGAATTAATAATTGTCAGAGCTTGCAAAATGCGAAAAAACAATGCTTTTATTTTAAGGTTCCTGGGGGCCAGATTTCTCATTCGGAAATAAAAAACTTAATTTTTCTTACACTACAAGAATTTAGAAATACACGCGTGTCTGTAGAATCCATATATGTTATATAGTTTGTGAAAAATATTTATTATTCCGTGTGCAAATTTCAGCGCTCTAGCTCTAATAGTTTAAGAGATAGAGCCATTTAAAGATCGACGAAGTTGTCCGATTTAAGACATGGCACGGATTTTTTTGAAAACCACGGACCAAGCTCGAAATTTTATGGGAAATTCACTCTTGATATTCATTTTTCGATTAAAAACTTAGTTTTTAAGAAAATCGCAAAAGTATCGCCATTAGAGTCAATTTCTTCCTAGTAACTGTAGAATATTTCCATCTCATGCTCGTTCTGATTTTCGGAGAAACTTCGTTTAAGACTCAGATTAAAGGCCAATATATATAATATTACGTGTGCAAATTTCAGCGCTGTAGCTGTAATTGTTTAGGAGATAGAGCCGTTTGAATTAATAATTGTCAGAGCTTGCAAAATGCGAAAAAACAATGCTTTTATTTTAAGGTTCCTGGAGGCCAGATTTCTCATCCGGAAATAAAAAACTTGACTTTTTCTTACACTACAAGAATTTAGAAATACACGCGTGTCTGTAGAATCCATATATGTTATATAGTTTGTGAAAAATATTTATTATTCCTTGTGCAAATTTCAGCGCTCTAGCTCTAATAGTTTAGGAGATAGATCCATTTAAAGATCGACGAAGTTGTCCGATTTAAGACATGGCACGGATTTTTTTGAAAACCACGGACCAACCTCGAAATTTTATGGGAAATTCACTGGTGATATTCATTTTTCGATTAGAAACTTAGTTTTTAAGAAAAATCGCAAAGTATCGCCATTAGAGTCAATTTCTTCCTAGTAACTGTAGAATATTTCCATCTCATGCTCGTTCTGATTTTCGGAGAAACTTCGTTTAAGACTCAGATTAAAGGCCAATATATATAATATTACGTGTGCAAATTTCAGCGCTGTAGCTGTAATAGTTTAGGAGATAGAGCCGTTTGAATTAATAATTGTCAGAGCTTGCAAAATGCGAAAAAACAATGCTTTTATTTTAAGGTTCCTGGAGGCCAGATTTCTCATCCGGAAATACAAAACTTGACTTTTTCTTACACTACAAGAATTTAGAAATACACGCGTGTCTGTAGAATCCATATATGTTATATAGTTTGTGAAAAATATTTATTATTCCGTGTGCAAATTTCAGCGCTCTAGCTCTAATAGTTTAGGAGATAGAGCCATTTAAAGATCGACGAAGTTTTCCGATTTAATACATGGCACGGATTTTTTTGAAAACCACGGACCAAGCTCGAAATTTTATGGGAAATTCACGGGTGATATTCATTTTTCGATTAGAAACTTAGTTTTTAAGAAAATCGCAAAAGTATCGCCATTACAGTCAATTTCTTCCTAGGAACTGTAGAATATTTCCATCTCATGCTCGTTCTGATTTTCGGAGAAACTTCGTTTAAGACTCAGATTAAAGGCCAATATATATAATATTACGTGTGCAAATTTCAGCGCTGTAGCTGTAATAGTTTAGGAGATAGAGCCGTTTGAATTAATAATTGTCAGAGCTTGCAAAATGCGAAAAAACAATGCTTTTATTGTAAGGTTCCTGGGGGCCAGATTTTTCATCCGGAAATAAAAAACTTGACTTTTTCTTACACTACAAGAATTTAGAAATACACGCGTGTCTGTAGAATCCATATATGTTATATAGTTTGTGAAAAATATTTATTATTCCGTGTGCAAATTTCAGCGCACTAGCTCTAATAGTTTAGGAGATAGAGCCATTTAAAGATCGACGAAGTTGTCCGATTTAAGACATGGCACGGATTTTTTTGAAAACCACGGACCAAGCTCGAAATTTTATGGGAAATTCACTGGGGATATTCATTTTTCGATTAGAAACATAGTTTTTAAGAAAATCGCAAAAGTATCGCCATTACAGTCAATTTCTTCCTAGTAACTGTAAAATATTTCCGTCTCATGCTCGTTCTGATTTTCGGAGAAACTTCGTTTAAGACTCAGATTAAAGGCCAATATATATAATATTACGTGTGCAAATTTCAGCGCTGTAGCTGTAATTGTTTAGGAGATAGAGCCGTTTGAATTAATAATTGTCAGAGCTTGCAAAATGCGAAAAAACAATGCTTTTATTTTAAGGTTCCTGGAGGCCAGATTTCTCATCCGGAAATAAAAAACTTGACTTTTTCTTCCACTACAAGAATTTAGAAATACACGCGTGTCTGTAGAATCCATATATGTTATATAGTTTGTGAAAAATATTTATTATTCCTTGTGCAAATTTCAGCGCTCTAGCTCTAATAGTTTAGGAGATAGATCCATTTAAAGATCGACGAAGTTGTCCGATTTAAGACATGGCACGGATTTTTTTGAAAACCACGGACCAACCTCGAAATTTTATGGGAAATTCACTGGTGATATTCATTTTTCGATTAGAAACTTAGTTTTTAAGAAAATCGCAAAAGTATCGCCATTAGAGTCAATTTCTTCCTAGTAACTGTAGAATATTTCCATCTCATGCTCGTTCTGATTTTCGGAGAAACTTCGTTTAAGACTCAGATTAAAGGCCAATATATATAATATTACGTGTGCAAATTTCAGCGCTGTAGCTGTAATAGTTTAGGAGATAGAGCCGTTTGAATTAATAATTGTCAGAGCTTGCAAAATGCGAAAAAACAATGCTTTTATTTTAAGGTTCCTGGAGGCCAGATTTCTCATCCGGAAATACAAAACTTGACTTTTTCTTACACTACAAGAATTTAGAAATACACGCGTGTCTGTAGAATCCATATATGTTATATAGTTTGTGAAAAATATTTATTATTCCGTGTGCAAATTTCAGCGCTCTAGCTCTAATAGTTTAGGAGATAGAGCCATTTAAAGATCGACGAAGTTTTCCGATTTAATACATGGCACGGATTTTTTTGAAAACCACGGACCAAGCTCGAAATTTTATGGGAAATTCACGGGTGATATTCATTTTTCGATTAGAAACTTAGTTTTTAAGAAAATCGCAAAAGTATCGCCATTACAGTCAATTTCTTCCTAGGAACTGTAGAATATTTCCATCTCATGCTCGTTCTGATTTTCGGAGAAACTTCGTTTAAGACTCAGATTAAAGGCCAATATATATAATATTACGTGTGCAAATTTCAGCGCTGTAGCTGTAATAGTTTAGGAGATAGAGCCGTTTGAATTAATAATTGTCAGAGCTTGCAAAATGCGAAAAAACAATGCTTTTATTGTAAGGTTCCTGGGGGCCAGATTTTTCATCCGGAAATAAAAAACTTGACTTTTTCTTACACTACAAGAATTTAGAAATACACGCGTGTCTGTAGAATCCATATATGTTATATAGTTTGTGAAAAATATTTATTATTCCGTGTGCAAATTTCAGCGCACTAGCTCTAATAGTTTAGGAGATAGAGCCATTTAAAGATCGACGAAGTTGTCCGATTTAAGACATGGCACGGATTTTTTTGAAAACCACGGACCAAGCTCGAAATTTTATGGGAAATTCACTGGGGATATTCATTTTTCGATTAGAAACATAGTTTTTAAGAAAATCGCAAAAGTATCGCCATTACAGTCAATTTCTTCCTAGTAACTGTAAAATATTTCCGTCTCATGCTCGTTCTGATTTTCGGAGAAACTTCGTTTAAGACTCAGATTAAAGGCCAATATATATAATATTACGTGTGCAAATTTCAGCGCTGTAGCTGTAATTGTTTAGGAGATAGAGCCGTTTGAATTAATAATTGTCAGAGCTTGCAAAATGCGAAAAAACAATGCTTTTATTTTAAGGTTCCTGGAGGCCAGATTTCTCATCCGGAAATAAAAAACTTGACTTTTTCTTCCACTACAAGAATTTAGAAATACACGCGTGTCTGTAGAATCCATATATGTTATATAGTTTGTGAAAAATATTTATTATTCCTTGTGCAAATTTCAGCGCTCTAGCTCTAATAGTTTAGGAGATAGATCCATTTAAAGATCGACGAAGTTGTCCGATTTAAGACATGGCACGGATTTTTTTGAAAACCACGGACCAAGCTCGAAATTTTATGGGAAATTCACTGGTGATATTCATTTTTCGATTAGAAACTTAGTTTTTAAGAAAATCGCAAAAGTATCGCCATTAGAGTCAATTTCTTCCTAGTAACTGTAGAATATTTCCATCTCATGCTCGTTCTGATTTTCGGAGAAACTTCGTTTAAGACTCAGATTAAAGGCCAATATATATAATATTACGTGTGCAAATTTCAGCGCTGTAGCTGTAATAGTTTAGGAGATAGAGCCGTTTGAATTAATAATTGTCAGAGCTTGCAAAATGCGAAAAAACAATGCTTTTATTTTAAGGTTCCTGGAGGCCAGATTTCTCATCCGGAAATAAAAAACTTGACTTTTTCTTTCACTACAAGAATTTAGAAATACACGCGTGTCTGTAGAATCCATATATGTTATATAGTTTGTGAAAAATATTTATTATTCCGTGTGCAAATTTCAGCGCTCTAGCTCTAATAGTTTAGGAGATAGAGCCATTTAAAGATCGACGAAGTTTTCCGATTTAATACATGGCACGGATTTTTTTGAAAACCACGGACCAAGCTCGAAATTTTATGGGAAATTCACGGGTGATATTCATTTTTCGATTAGAAACTTAGTTTTTAAGAAAATCGCAAAAGTATCGCCATTACAGTCAATTTCTTCCTAGGAACTGTAGAATATTTCCATCTCATGCTCGTTCTGATTTTCGGAGAAACTTCGTTTAAGACTCAGATTAAAGGCCAATATATATAATATTACGTGTGCAAATTTCAGCGCTGTAGCTGTAATAGTTTAGGAGATAGAGCCGTTTGAATTAATAATTGTCAGAGCTTGCAAAATGCGAAAAAACAATGCTTTTATTTTAAGGTTCCTGGGGGCCAGATTTTTCATCCGGAAATAAAAAACTTGACTTTTTCTTACACTACAAGAATTTAGAAATACACGCGTGTCTGTAGAATCCATATATGTTATATAGTTTGTGAAAAATATTTATTATTCCGTGTGCAAATTTCAGCGCACTAGCTCTAATAGTTTAGGAGATAGAGCCATTTAAAGATCGACGAAGTTGTCCGATTTAAGACATGGCACGGATTTTTTTGAAAACCACGGACCAAGCTCGAAATTTTATGGGAAATTCACTGGTGATATTCATTTTTCGATTAGAAACTTAGTTTTTAAGAAAATCACAAAAGTATCGCCATTACAGTCAATTTCTTCCTAGTAACTGTAGAATATTTCCGTCTCATGCTCGTTCTGATTTTCGGAGAAACTTCGTTTAAGACTCAGATTAAAGGCCAATATATATAATATTACGTGTGCAAATTTCAGCGCTGTAGCTGTAATACTTTAGGAGATAGAGCCGTTTGAATTAATAATTGTCAGAGCTTGCAAAATGCGAAAAAACAATGCTTTTATTTTAAGGTTCCTGGAGGCCAGATTTCTCATCCGGAAATAAAAAACTTGACTTTTTCTTACACTACTAGAATTTAGAAATACACGCGTGTCTGTAGAATCCATATATGTTATATAGTTTGTGAAAAATATTTATTATTCCTTGTGCAAATTTCAGCGCTCTAGCTCTAATAGTTTAGGAGATAGAGCCATTTAAAGATCGACGAAGTTGTCCGATTTAAGACATGGCACGGATTTTTTTGAAAACCACGGACCAAGCTCGAAATTTTATGGGAAATTCACTGGTGATATTCATTTTTCGATTAGAAACTTAGTTTTTAAGAAAATCGCAAAAGTATCGCCAATAGCGTCAATTTCTTCCTAGTAACTGTAGAATATTTCCATCTCATGCTCGTTCTGATTTTCGGAGAAACTTCGTTTAAGACTCAGATTAAAGGCCAATATATATAATATTACGTGTGCAAATTTCAGCGCTGTAGCTGTAATAGTTTAGGAGATAGAGCCGTTTAATTAATAATTGTCAGAGATTGCAAAATGCGAAAAAACAATGCTTTTATTTTAAGGTTCCTGGAGGCCAGATTTCTCATCCGGAAATAAAAAACTTGACTTTTTCTTTCACTACAAGAATTTAGAAATACACGCGTGTCTGTAGAATCCATATATGTTATATAGTTTGTGAAAAATATTTATTATTCCGTGTGCAAATTTCAGCGCTCTAGCTCTAATAGTTTAGGAGATAGAGCCATTTAAAGATCGACGAAGTTGTCCGATTTAAGACATGGCACGGATTTTTTTGAAAACCACGGACCAAGCTCGAAATTTTATGGGAAATTCACTGGTGATATTCATTTTTCGATTAGAAACTTAGTTTTTAAGAAAATCGCAAAAGTATCGCCATTAGAGTCAATTTCTTCCTAGTAACTGTAGAATATTTCCATCTCATGCTCGTTCTGATTTTCGGAGAAACTTCGTTTAAGACTCAGATTAAAGGCCAATATATATAATATTACGTGTGCAAATTTCAGCGCTGTAGCTGTAATACTTTAGGAGATAGAGCCGTTTGAATTAATAATTGTCAGAGCTTGCAAAATGCGAAAAAACAATGCTTTTATTTTAAGGTTCCTGGAGGCCAGATTTCTCATCCGGAAATAAAAAACTTGACTTTTTCTTACACTACAAGAATTTAGAAATACACGCGTGTCTGTAGAATCCATGTATGTTATATAGTTTGTGAAAAATATTTATTATTCCTTGTGCAAATTTCAGCGCTCTAGCTCTAATAGTTTAGGAGATAGAGCCATTTAAAGATCGACGAAGTTGTCCGATTTAAGACATGGCACGGATTTTTTTGAAAACCACGGACCAAGCTCGAAATTTTATGGGAAATTCACTGGTGATATTCATTTTTCGATTAGAAACTTAGTTTTTAAGAAAATCGCAAAAGTATCGCCATTAGAGTCAATTTCTTCCTAGTAACTGTAGAATATTTCCATCTCATGCTCGTTCTGATTTTCGGAGAAACTTCGTTTAAGACTCAGATTAAAGGCCAATATATATAATATTACGTGTGCAAATTTCAGCGCTGTAGCTGTAATAGTTTAGGAGATAGAGCCGTTTGAATTAATAATTGTCAGAGCTTGCAAAATGCGAAAAAACAATGCTTTTATTGTAAGGTTCCTGGGGGCCAGATTTTTCATCCGGAAATAAAAAACTTGACTTTTTCTTACACTACAAGAATTTAGAAATACACGCGTGTCTGTAGAATCCATATATGTTATATAGTTTGTGAAAAATATTTATTATTCCGTGTGCAAATTTCAGCGCACTAGCTCTAATAGTTTAGGAGATAGAGCCATTTAAAGATCGACGAAGTTGTCCGATTTAAGACATGGCACGGATTTTTTTTGAAAACCACGGACCAAGCTCGAAATTTTATGGGAAATTCACTGGGGATATTCATTTTTCGATTAGAAACATAGTTTTTAAGAAAATCGCAAAAGTATCGCCATTACAGTCAATTTCTTCCTAGTAACTGTAAAATATTTCCGTCTCATGCTCGTTCTGATTTTCGGAGAAACTTCGTTTAAGACTCAGATTAAAGGCCAATATATATAATATTACGTGTGCAAATTTCAGCGCTGTAGCTGTAATTGTTTGGGAGATAGAGCCGTTTGAATTAATAATTGTCAGAGCTTGCAAAATGCGAAAAAACAATGCTTTTATTTTAAGGTTCCTGGAGGCCAGATTTCTCATCCGGAAATAAAAAACTTGACTTTTTCTTCCACTACAAGAATTTAGAAATACACGCGTGTCTGTAGAATCCATATATGTTATATAGTTTGTGAAAAATATTTATTATTCCTTGTGCAAATTTCAGCGCTCTAGCTCTAATAGTTTAGGAGATAGATCCATTTAAAGATCGACGAAGTTGTCCGATTTAAGACATGGCACGGATTTTTTTGAAAACCACGGACCAACCTCGAAATTTTATGGGAAATTCACTGGTGATATTCATTTTTCGATTAGAAACTTAGTTTTTAAGAAAATCGCAAAAGTATCGCCATTAGAGTCAATTTCTTCCTAGTAACTGTAGAATATTTCCATCTCATGCTCGTTCTGATTTTCGGAGAAACTTCGTTTAAGACTCAGATTAAAGGCCAATATATATAATATTACGTGTGCAAATTTCAGCGCTGTAGCTGTAATAGTTTAGGAGATAGAGCCGTTTGAATTAATAATTGTCAGAGCTTGCAAAATGCGAAAAAACAATGCTTTTATTTTAAGGTTCCTGGAGGCCAGATTTCTCATCCGGAAATAAAAAACTTGACTTTTTCCTTCACTACAAGAATTTAGAAATACACGCGTGTCTGTAGAATCCATATATGTTATATAGTTTGTGAAAAATATTTATTATTCCGTGTGCAAATTTCAGCGCTCTAGCTCTAATAGTTTAGGAGATAGAGCCATTTAAAGATCGACGAAGTTTTCCGATTTAATACATGGCACGGATTTTTTTGAAAACCACGGACCAAGCTCGAAATTTTATGGGAAATTCACGGGTGATATTCATTTTTCGATTAGAAACTTAGTTTTTAAGAAAATCGCAAAAGTATCGCCATTACAGTCAATTTCTTCCTAGGAACTGTAGAATATTTCCATCTCATGCTCGTTCTGATTTTCGGAGAAACTTCGTTTAAGACTCAGATTAAAGGCCAATATATATAATATTACGTGTGCAAATTTCAGCGCTGTAGCTGTAATAGTTTAGGAGATAGAGCCGTTTGAATTAATAATTGTCAGAGCTTGCAAAATGCGAAAAAACAATGCTTTTATTTTAAGGTTCCTGGGGGCCAGATTTTTCATCCGGAAATAAAAAACTTGACTTTTTCTTACACTACAAGAATTTAGAAATACACGCGTGTCTGTAGAATCCATATATGTTATATAGTTTGTGAAAAATATTTATTATTCCGTGTGCAAATTTCAGCGCACTAGCTCTAATAGTTTAGGAGATAGAGCCATTTAAAGATCGACGAAGTTGTCCGATTTAAGACATGGCACGGATTTTTTTGAAAACCACGGACCAAGCTCGAAATTTTATGGGAAATTCACTGGTGATATTCATTTTTCGATTAGAAACTTAGTTTTTAAGAAAATCACAAAAGTATCGCCATTACAGTCAATTTCTTCCTAGTAACTGTAGAATATTTCCGTCTCATGCTCGTTCTGATTTTCGGAGAAACTTCGTTTAAGACTCAGATTAAAGGCCAATATATATAATATTACGTGTGCAAATTTCAGCGCTGTAGCTGTAATACTTTAGGAGATAGAGCCGTTTGAATTAATAATTGTCAGAGCTTGCAAAATGCGAAAAAACAATGCTTTTATTTTAAGGTTCCTGGAGGCCAGATTTCTCATCCGGAAATAAAAAACTTGACTTTTTCTTACACTACTAGAATTTAGAAATACACGCGTGTCTGTAGAATCCATATATGTTATATAGTTTGTGGAAAATATTTATTATTCCTTGTGCAAATTTCAGCGCTCTAGCTCTAATAGTTTAGGAGATAGAGCCATTTAAAGATCGACGAAGTTGTCCGATTTAAGACATGGCACGGATTTTTTTGAAAACCACGGACCAAGCTCGAAATTTTATGGGAAATTCACTGGTGATATTCATTTTTCGATTAGAAACTTAGTTTTTAAGAAAATCGCAAAAGTATCGCCAATAGCGTCAATTTCTTCCTAGTAACTGTAGAATATTTCCATCTCATGCTCGTTCTGATTTTCGGAGAAACTTCGTTTAAGACTCAGATTAAAGGCCAATATATATAATATTACGTGTGCAAATTTCAGCGCTGTAGCTGTAATAGTTTAGGAGATAGAGCCGTTTAATTAATAATTGTCAGAGATTGCAAAATGCGAAAAAACAATGCTTTTATTTTAAGGTTCCTGGAGGCCAGATTTCTCATCCGGAAATAAAAAACTTGACTTTTTCTTTCACTACAAGAATTTAGAAATACACGCGTGTCTGTAGAATCCATATATGTTATATAGTTTGTGAAAAATATTTATTATTCCGTGTGCAAATTTCAGCGCTCTAGCTCTAATAGTTTAGGAGATAGAGCCATTTAAAGATCGACGAAGTTGTCCGATTTAAGACATGGCACGGATTTTTTTGAAAACCACGGACCAAGCTCGAAATTTTATGGGAAATTCACTGGTGATATTCATTTTTCGATTAGAAACTTAGTTTTTAAGAAAATCGCAAAAGTATCGCCATTAGAGTCAATTTCTTCCTAGTAACTGTAGAATATTTCCATCTCATGCTCGTTCTGATTTTCGGAGAAACTTCGTTTAAGACTCAGATTAAAGGCCAATATATATAATATTACGTGTGCAAATTTCAGCGCTGTAGCTGTAATACTTTAGGAGATAGAGCCGTTTGAATTAATAATTGTCAGAGCTTGCAAAATGCGAAAAAACAATGCTTTTATTTTAAGGTTCCTGGAGGCCAGATTTCTCAGCGGAAATAAAAAACTTGACTTTTTCTTACACTACTAGAATTTAGAAATACACGCGTGTCTGTAGAATCCATATATGTTATATAGTTTGTGAAAAATATTTATTATTCCTTGTGCAAATTTCAGCGCTCTAGCTCTAATAGTTTAGGAGATAGAGCCATTTAAAGATCGACGAAGTTGTCCGATTTAAGACATGGCACGGATTTTTTTGAAAACCACGGACCAAGCTCGAAATTTTATGGGAAATTCACTGGTGATATTCATTTTTCGATTAGAAACTTAGTTTTTAAGAAAATCGCAAAAGTATCGCCAATAGCGTCAATTTCTTCCTAGTAACTGTAGAATATTTCCATCTCATGCTCGTTCTGATTTTCGGAGAAACTTCGTTTAAGACTCAGATTAAAGGCCAATATATATAATATTACGTGTGCAAATTTCAGCGCTGTAGCTGTAATAGTTTAGGAGATAGAGCCGTTTAATTAATAATTGTCAGAGATTGCAAAATGCGAAAAAACAATGCTTTTATTTTAAGGTTCCTGGAGGCCAGATTTCTCATCCGGAAATAAAAAACTTGACTTTTTCTTTCACTACAAGAATTTAGAAATACACGCGTGTCTGTAGAATCCATATATGTTATATAGTTTGTGAAAAATATTTATTATTCCGTGTGCAAATTTCAGCGCTCTAGCTCTAATAGTTTAGGAGATAGAGCCATTTAAAGATCGACGAAGTTGTCCGATTTAAGACATGGCACGGATTTTTTTGAAAACCACGGACCAAGCTCGAAATTTTATGGGAAATTCACTGGTGATATTCATTTTTCGATTAGAAACTTAGTTTTTAAGAAAATCGCAAAAGTATCGCCATTAGAGTCAATTTCTTCCTAGTAACTGTAGAATATTTCCATCTCATGCTCGTTCTGATTTTCGGAGAAACTTCGTTTAAGACTCAGATTAAAGGCCAATATATATAATATTACGTGTGCAAATTTCAGCGCTGTAGCTGTAATACTTTAGGAGATAGAGCCGTTTGAATTAATAATTGTCAGAGCTTGCAAAATGCGAAAAAACAATGCTTTTATTTTAAGGTTCCTGGAGGCCAGATTTCTCATCCGGAAATAAAAAACTTGACTTTTTCTTACACTACAAGAATTTAGAAATACACGCGTGTCTGTAGAATCCATGTATGTTATATAGTTTGTGAAAAATATTTATTATTCCTTGTGCAAATTTCAGCGCTCTAGCTCTAATAGTTTAGGAGATAGAGCCATTTAAAGATCGACGAAGTTGTCCGATTTAAGACATGGCACGGATTTTTTTGAAAACCACGGACCAAGCTCGAAATTTTATGGGAAATTCACTGGTGATATTCATTTTTCGATTAGAAACTTAGTTTTTAAGAAAATCGCAAAAGTATCGCCATTAGAGTCAATTTCTTCCTAGTAACTGTAGAATATTTCCATCTCATGCTCGTTCTGATTTTCGGAGAAACTTCGTTTAAGACTCAGATTAAAGGCCAATATATATAATATTACGTGTGCAAATTTCAGCGCTGTAGCTGTAATAGTTTAGGAGATAGAGCCGTTTGAATTAATAATTGTCAGAGCTTGCAAAATGCGAAAAAACAATGCTTTTATTGTAAGGTTCCTGGGGGCCAGATTTTTCATCCGGAAATAAAAAACTTGACTTTTTCTTACACTACAAGAATTTAGAAATACACGCGTGTCTGTAGAATCCATATATGTTATATAGTTTGTGAAAAATATTTATTATTCCGTGTGCAAATTTCAGCGCACTAGCTCTAATAGTTTAGGAGATAGAGCCATTTAAAGATCGACGAAGTTGTCCGATTTAAGACATGGCACGGATTTTTTTGAAAACCACGGACCAAGCTCGAAATTTTATGGGAAATTCACTGGGGATATTCATTTTTCGATTAGAAACATAGTTTTTAAGAAAATCGCAAAAGTATCGCCATTACAGTCAATTTCTTCCTAGTAACTGTAAAATATTTCCGTCTCATGCTCGTTCTGATTTTCGGAGAAACTTCGTTTAAGACTCAGATTAAAGGCCAATATATATAATATTACGTGTGCAAATTTCAGCGCTGTAGCTGTAATAGTTTAGGAGATAGAGCCGTTTGAATTAATAATTGTCAGAGCTTGCAAAATGCGAAAAAACAATGCTTTTATTGTAAGGTTCCTGGGGGCCAGATTTTTCATCCGGAAATAAAAAACTTGACTTTTTCTTACACTACAAGAATTTAGAAATACACGCGTGTCTGTAGAATCCATATATGTTATATAGTTTGTGAAAAATATTTATTATTCCGTGTGCAAATTTCAGCGCACTAGCTCTAATAGTTTAGGAGATAGATCCATTTAAAGATCGACGAAGTTGTCCGATTTAAGACATGGCACGGATTTTTTTGAAAACCACGGACCAAGCTCGAAATTTTATGGGAAATTCACTGGGGATATTCATTTTTCGATTAGAAACATAGTTTTTAAGAAAATCGCAAAAGTATCGCCATTACAGTCAATTTCTTCCTAGTAACTGTAAAATATTTCCGTCTCATGCTCGTTCTGATTTTCGGAGAAACTTCGTTTAAGACTCAGATTAAAGGCCAATATATATAATATTACGTGTGCAAATTTCAGCGCTGTAGCTGTAATTGTTTGGGAGATAGAGCCGTTTGAATTAATAATTGTCAGAGCTTGCAAAATGCGAAAAAACAATGCTTTTATTTTAAGGTTCCTGGAGGCCAGATTTCTCATCCGGAAATAAAAAACTTGACTTTTTCTTACACTACAAGAATTTAGAAATACACGCGTGTCTGTAGAATCCATATATGTTATATAGTTTGTGAAAAATATTTATTATTCCGTGTGCAAATTTCAGCGCTCTAGCTCTAATAGTTTAGGAGATAGAGCCATTTAAAGATCGACGAAGTTGTCCGATTTAAGACATGGCACGGATTTTTTTGAAAACCACGGACCAAGCTCGAAATTTTATGGGAAATTCACTGGTGATATTCATTTTTCGATTAGAAACTTAGTTTTTAAGAAAATCGCAAAGGTATCGCCATTACAGTCAATTTCTTCCTAGTAACTGTAGAATATTTCCATCTCATGCTCGTTCTGATTTTCGGAGAAACTTCGTTTAAGACTCAGATTAAAGGCCAATATATATAATATTACGTGTGCAAATTTCAGCGCTGTAGCTGTATTAGTTTAGGAGATAGAGCCGTTTGAATTAATAATTGTCAGAGCTTGCAAAGTGCGAAAAAACAATGCTTTTATTTTAAGGTTCCTGGAGGCCGGATTTCTCATCCGGAAATAAAAAACTTGACTTTTTCTTACACTACAAGAATTTAGAAATACACGCGTGTCTGTAGAATCCATATATGTTATATAGTTTGTGAAAAATATTTATTATTCCGTGTGCAATTTTCAGCGCTCTAGCTCTAATAGTTTAGGAGATAGAGCCATTTAAAGATCGACGAAGTTGTCCGATTTAAGACATGGCACGGATTTTTTTGAAAACCACGGACCAAGCTCGAAATTTTATGGGAAATTCACTGGTGATATTCATTTTTCGATTAGAAACTTAGTTTTTAAGAAAATCGCAAAAGTATCGCCATTAGAGTCAATTTCTTCCTAGTAACTGTAGAATATTTCCATCTCATGCTCGTTCTGATTTTCGGAGAAACTTCGTTTAAGACTCAGATTAAAGGCCGATATATATAATATTACGTGTGCAAATTTCAGCGCTGTAGCTGTAATAGTTTAGGAGATAGAGCCGTTTGAATTAATAATTGTCAGAGCTTGCAAAATGCGAAAAAACAATGCTTTTATTTTAAGGTTCCTGGAGGCCAGATTTCTCATCCGGAAATAAAAAACTTGACTTTTTCTTACACTACAAGAATTTAGAAATACACGCGTGTCTGTAGAGTCCATATATGTTATATAGTTTGTGAAAAATATTTATTATTCCGTGTGCAAATTTCGGCGCTCTAGCTCTAATAGTTTAGGAGATAGAGCCATTTAAAGATCGACGAAGTTGTCCGATTTAAGACATGGCACGGATTTTTTTGAAAACCACGGACCAAGCTCGAAAATTTATGGGAAATTCACTGGTGATATTCATTTTTCGATTAGAACTTAGTTTTTAAGAAAATCGCAAAAGTATCGCCATTAGAGTCAATTTCTTCCTAGTAACTGTAGAATATTTCCATCTCATGCTCGTTCTGATTTTCGGAGAAACTTCGTTTAAGACTCAGATTAAAGGCCGATATATATAATATTACGTGTGCAAATTTCAGCGCTGTAGCTGTAATAGTTTAGGAGATAGAGCCGTTTGAATTAATAATTGTCAGAGCTTGCAAAATGCGAAAAAACAATGCTTTTATTGTAAGGTTCCTGGAGGCCAGATTTCTCATCCGGAAATAAAAAACTTGACTTTTTCTTACACTACAAGAATTTAGAAATACACGCGTGTCTGTAGAGTCCATATATGTTATATAGTTTGTGAAAAATATTTATTATTCCGTGTGCAAATTTCGGCGCTCTAGCTCTAATAGTTTAGGAGATAGAGCCATTTAAAGATCGACGAAGTTGTCCGATTTAAGACATGGCACGGATTTTTTTGAAAACCACGGACCAAGCTCGAAATTTTATGGGAAATTCACTGGTGATATTCATTTTTCGATTAGAAACTTAGTTTTAAGAAAATCGCAAAAGTATCGCCATTAGAGTCAATTTCTTCCTAGTAACTGTAGAATATTTCCATCTCATGCTCGTTCTGATTTTCGGAGAAACTTCGTTTAAGACTCAGATTAAAGGCCGATATATATAATATTACGTGTGCAAATTTCAGCGCTGTAGCTGTAATAGTTTAGGAGATAGAGCCGTTTGAATTAATAATTGTCAGAGCTTGCAAAATGCGAAAAAACAATGCTTTTATTTGAAGGTTCCTGGGGGCCAGATTTCTCATCCGGAAATAAAAAACTTGACTTTTTCTTACACTACAAGAATTTAGAAATACACGCGTGTCTGTAGAGTCCATATATGTTATATAGTTTGTGAAAAATATTTATTATTCCGTGTGCAAATTTCGGCGCTCTAGCTCTAATAGTTTAGGAGATAGAGCCATTTAAAGATCGACGAAGTTGTCCGATTTAAGACATGGCACGGATTTTTTTGAAAACCACGGACCAAGCTCGAAATTTTATGGGAAATTCACTGGTGATATTCATTTTTCGATTAGAAACTTAGTTTTTAAGAAAATCGCAAAAGTATCGCCATTACAGTCAATTTCTTCCTAGTAACTGTAGAATATTTCCATCTCATGCTCGTTCTGATTTTCGGAGAAACTTCGTTTAAGACTCAGATTAAAGGCCAATATATATAATATTACGTGTGCAAATTTCAGCGCTGTAGCTGTAATAGTTTAGGAGATAGAGCCGTTTGAATTAATAATTGTCAGAGCTAGCAAAATGCGAAATAACAATGCTTTTATTTGAAGGTTCCTGGGGGCCAGATTTCTCATCCGGAAATAAAAAACTTGACTTTTTCTTACACTACAAGAATTTAGAAATACACGCGTGTCTGTAGAATCCATATATGTTATATAGTTTGTGAAAAATATTTATTATTCCGTGTGCAATTTTCAGCGCTCTAGCTCTAATAGTTTAGGAGATAGAGCCATTTAAAGATCGACGAAGTTGTCCGATTTAAGACATGGCACGGATTTTTTTGAAAACCACGGACCAAGCTCGAAATTTTATGGGAAATTCACTGGTGATATTCATTTTTCGATTAGAAACTTAGTTTTTAAGAAAATCGCAAAAGTATCGCCATTAGAGTCAATTTCTTCCTAGTAACTGTAGAATATTTCCATCTCATGCTCGTTCTGATTTTCGGAGAAACTTCGTTTAAGACTCAGATTAAAGGCCGATATATATAATATTACGTGTGCAAATTTCAGCGCTGTAGCTGTAATAGTTTAGGAGATAGAGCCGTTTGAATTAATAATTGTCAGAGCTTGCAAAATGCGAAAAAACAATGCTTTTATTTTAAGGTTCCTGGAGGCCAGATTTCTCATCCGGAAATAAAAAACTTGACTTTTTCTTACACTACAAGAATTTAGAAATACACGCGTGTCTGTAGAGTCCATATATGTTATATAGTTTGTGAAAAATATTTATTATTCCGTGTGCAAATTTCGGCGCTCTAGCTCTAATAGTTTAGGAGATAGAGCCATTTAAAGATCGACGAAGTTGTCCGATTTAAGACATGGCACGGATTTTTTTGAAAACCACGGACCAAGCTCGAAATTTTATGGGAAATTCACTGGTGATATTCATTTTTCGATTAGAAACTTAGTTTTTAAGAAAATCGCAAAAGTATCGCCATTAGAGTCAATTTCTTCCTAGTAACTGTAGAATATTTCCATCTCATGCTCGTTCTGATTTTCGGAGAAACTTCGTTTAAGACTCAGATTAAAGGCCAATATATATAATATTACGTGTGCAAATTTCAGCGCTGTAGCTGTATTAGTTTAGGAGATAGAGCCGTTTGAATTAATAATTGTCAGAGCTTGCAAAGTGCGAAAAAACAATGCTTTTATTTTAAGGTTCCTGAGGCCGGATTTCTCATCCGGAAATAAAAAACTTGACTTTTTCTTACACTACAAGAATTTAGAAATACACGCGTGTCTGTAGAATCCATATATGTTATATAGTTTGTGAAAAATATTTATTATTCCGTGTGCAATTTTCAGCGCTCTAGCTCTAATAGTTTAGGAGATAGAGCCATTTAAAGATCGACGAAGTTGTCCGATTTAAGACATGGCACGGATTTTTTTGAAAACCACGGACCAAGCTCGAAATTTTATGGGAAATTCACTGGTGATATTCATTTTTCGATTAGAAACTTAGTTTTTAAGAAAATCGCAAAAGTATCGCCATTAGAGTCAATTTCTTCCTAGTAACTGTAGAATATTTCCATCTCATGCTCGTTCTGATTTTCGGAGAAACTTCGTTTAAGACTCAGATTAAAGGCCGATATATATAATATTACGTGTGCAAATTTCAGCGCTGTAGCTGTAATAGTTTAGGAGATAGAGCCGTTTGAATTAATAATTGTCAGAGCTTGCAAAATGCGAAAAAACAATGCTTTTATTGTAAGGTTCCTGGGGGCCAGATTTCTCATCCGGAAATAAAAAACTTGACTTTTTCTTACACTACAAGAATTTAGAAATACACGCGTGTCTGTAGAGTCCATATATGTTATATAGTTTGTGAAAAATATTTATTATTCCGTGTGCAAATTTCGGCGCTCTAGCTCTAATAGTTTAGGAGATAGAGCCATATAAAGATCGACGAAGTTGTCCGATTTAAGACATGGCACGGATTTTTTTGAAAACCACGGACCAAGCTCGAAATTTTATGGGAAATTCACTGGTGATATTCATTTTTCGATTAGAAACTTAGTTTTTAAGAAAATCGCAAAAGTATCGCCATTAGAGTCAATTTCTTCCTAGTAACTGTAGAATATTTCCATCTCATGCTCGTTCTGATTTTCGGAGAAACTTCGTTTAAGATTCAGATTAAAGGCCAATATATATAATATTACGTGTGCAAATTTCAGCGCTGTAGCTGTAATAGTTTAGGAGATAGAGCCGTTTGAATTAATAATTGTCAGAGCTAGCAAAATGCGAAAAAACAATGCTTTTATTTGAAGGTTCCTGGGGGCCAGATTTCTCATCCGGAAATAAAAAACTTGACTTTTTCTTACACTACAAGAATTTAGAAATACACGCGTGTCTGTAGAATCCATATATGTTATATAGTTTGTGAAAAATATTTATTATTCCGTGTGCAAATTTCAGCGCTCTAGCTCTAATAGTTTAGGAGATAGAGCCATTTAAAGATCGACGAAGTTGTCCGATTTAAGACATGGCACGGATTTTTTTGAAAACCACGGACCAAGCTCGAAATTTTATGGGAAATTCACTGGTGATATTCATTTTTCGATTAGAAACTTAGTTTTTAAGAAAATCGCGAAAGTTTCGCCATTACAGTCAATTTCTTCCTAGTAACTGTAGAATATTTCCATCTCATGCTCGTTCTGATTTTCGGAGAAACTTCGTTTAAGACTCAGATTAAAGGCCAATATATATAATATTACGTGTGCAAATTTCAGCGCTGTAGCTGTAATAGTTTAGGAGATAGAGCCGTTTGAATTAATAATTGTCAGAGCTTGCAAAATGCGAAAAAACAATGCTTTTATTTTAAGGTTCCTGGAGGCCAGATTTCTCATCCGGAAATAAAAAACTTGACTTTTTCTTACACTACAAGAATTTAGAAATACACGCGTGTCTGTAGAATCCATATATGTTATATAGTTTGTGAAAAATATTTATTATTCCGTGTGCAAATTTCAGCGCTCTAGCTCTAATAATTTAGGATATAGAGCCATTTAAAGATCGACGAAGTTGTCCGATTTAAGACATGGCACGGATTTTTTTGAAAACCACGGACCAAGCTCAAAATTTTATGGGAAATTCACTGGTGATATTTATTTTTCGATTAGAAACTTAGTTTTTAAGAAATCGCAAAAGTATCGCCATTAGAGTCAATTTCTTCCTAGTAACTGTAGAATATTTCCATCTCATGCTCGTTCTGATTTTCGGAGAAACTTCGTTTAAGACTCAGATTAAAGGCCAATATATATAATATTACGTGTGCAAATTTCAGCGCTGTAGCTGTAATAGTTTAGGAGATAGAGCAGATTGAATTAATAATTGTCAGAGCTTGCAAAATGCGAAAAAACAATGCTTTTATTTTAAGGTTCCTGGAGGCCAGATTTCTCATCCGGAAAAAAAACTTGACTTTTTCTTACACTACAAGAATTTAGAAATACACGCGTGTCTGTAGAATCCATATATGTTATATAGTTTGTGAAAAATATTTATTATTCCGTGTGCAAATTTCAGCCCTCTAGCTCTAATAGTTTAGGAGATAGAGCCATTTAAAGATCGACGAAGTTGTCCGATTTAAGACATGGCGCGGATTTTTTTGAAAACCACGGACCAAGCTCGAAATTTTATGGGAAATTCACTGGTGATATTCATTTTTCGATTAGAAACTTAGTTTTTAAGAAAATCGCAAAGGTATCGCCATTACAGTCAATTTCTTCCTAGTAACTGTAGAATATTTCCATCTCATGCTCGTTCTGATTTTCGGAGAAACTTCGTTTAAGACTCAGATTAAAGGCCAATATATATAATATTACGTGTGCAAATTTCAGCGCTGTAGCTGTATTAGTTTAGGAGATAGAGCCGTTTGAATTAATAATTGTCAGAGCTTGCAAAGTGCGAAAAAACAATGCTTTTATTTTAAGGTTCCTGGAGGCCGGATTTCTCATCCGGAAATAAAAAACTTGACTTTTTCTTACACTACAAGAATTTAGAAATACACGCGTGTCTGTAGAATCCATATATGTTATATAGTTTGTGAAAAATATTTATTATTCCGTGTGCAATTTTCAGCGCTCTAGCTCTAATAGTTTAGGAGATAGAGCCATTTAAAGATCGACGAAGTTGTCCGATTTAAGACATGGCACGGATTTTTTTGAAAACCACGGACCAAGCTCGAAATTTTATGGGAAATTCACTGGTGATATTCATTTTTCGATTAGAAACTTAGTTTTTAAGAAAATCGCAAAAGTATCGCCATTAGAGTCAATTTCTTCCTAGTAACTGTAGAATATTTCCATCTCATGCTCGTTCTGATTTTCGGAGAAACTTCGTTTAAGACTCAGATTAAAGGCCGATATATATAATATTACGTGTGCAAATTTCAGCGCTGTAGCTGTAATAGTTTAGGAGATAGAGCCGTTTGAATTAATAATTGTCAGAGCTTGCAAAATGCGAAAAAACAATGCTTTTATTTTAAGGTTCCTGGAGGCCAGATTTCTCATCCGGAAATAAAAAACTTGACTTTTTCTTACACTACAAGAATTTAGAAATACACGCGTGTCTGTAGAGTCCATATATGTTATATAGTTTGTGAAAAATATTTATTATTCCGTGTGCAAATTTCGGCGCTCTAGCTCTAATAGTTTAGGAGATAGAGCCATTTAAAGATCGACGAAGTTGTCCGATTTAAGACATGGCACGGATTTTTTTGAAACCACGGACCAAGCTCGAAATTTTATGGGAAATTCACTGGTGATATTCATTTTTCGATTAGAAACTTAGTTTTTAAGAAAATCGCAAAAGTATCGCCATTAGAGTCAATTTCTTCCTAGTAACTGTAGAATATTTCCATCTCATGCTCGTTCTGATTTTCGGAGAAACTTCGTTTAAGACTCAGATTAAAGGCCGATATATATAATATTACGTGTGCAAATTTCAGCGCTGTAGCTGTAATAGTTTAGGAGATAGAGCCGTTTGAATTAATAATTGTCAGAGCTTGCAAAATGCGAAAAAACAATGCTTTTATTTTAAGGTTCCTGGAGGCCAGATTTCTCATCCGGAAATAAAAAACTTGACTTTTTCTTACACTACAAGAATTTAGAAATACACGCGTGTCTGTAGAGTCCATATATGTTATATAGTTTGTGAAAAATATTTATTATTCCGTGTGCAAATTTCGGCGCTCTAGCTCTAATAGTTTAGGAGATAGAGCCATTTAAAGATCGACGAAGTTGTCCGATTTAAGACATGGCACGGATTTTTTTGAAAACCACGGACCAAGCTCGAAATTTTATGGGAAATTCACTGGTGATATTCATTTTTCGATTAGAAACTTAGTTTTTAAGAAAATCGCAAAAGTATCGCCATTAGAGTCAATTTCTTCCTAGTAACTGTAGAATATTTCCATCTCATGCTCGTTCTGATTTTCGGAGAAACTTCGTTTAAGACTCAGATTAAAGGCCGATATATATAATATTACGTGTGCAAATTTCAGCGCTGTAGCTGTAATAGTTTAGGAGATAGAGCCGTTTGAATTAATAATTGTCAGAGCTTGCAAAATGCGAAAAAACAATGCTTTTATTGTAAGGTTCCTGGAGGCCAGATTTCTCATCCGGAAATAAAAAACTTGACTTTTTCTTACACTACAAGAATTTAGAAATACACGCGTGTCTGTAGAGTCCATATATGTTATATAGTTTGTGAAAAATATTTATTATTCCGTGTGCAAATTTCGGCGCTCTAGCTCTAATAGTTTAGGAGATAGAGCCATTTAAAGATCGACGAAGTTGTCCGATTTAAGACATGGCACGGATTTTTTTGAAAACCACGGACCAAGCTCGAAATTTTATGGGAAATTCACTGGTGATATTCATTTTTCGATTAGAAACTTAGTTTTTAAGAAAATCGCAAAAGTATCGCCATTAGAGTCAATTTCTTCCTAGTAACTGTAGAATATTTCCATCTCATGCTCGTTCTGATTTTCGGAGAAACTTCGTTTAAGACTCAGATTAAAGGCCAATATATATAATATTACGTGTGCAAATTTCAGCGCTGTAGCTGTATTAGTTTAGGAGATAGAGCCGTTTGAATTAATAATTGTCAGAGCTTGCAAAGTGCGAAAAAACAATGCTTTTATTTTAAGGTTCCTGGAGGCCGGATTTCTCATCCGGAAATAAAAAACTTGACTTTTTCTTACACTACAAGAATTTAGAAATACACGCGTGTCTGTAGAATCCATATATGTTATATAGTTTGTGAAAAATATTTATTATTCCGTGTGCAATTTTCAGCGCTCTAGCTCTAATAGTTTAGGAGATAGAGCCATTTAAAGATCGACGAAGTTGTCCGATTTAAGACATGGCACGGATTTTTTTGAAAACCACGGACCAAGCTCGAAATTTTATGGGAAATTCACTGGTGATATTCATTTTTCGATTAGAAACTTAGTTTTTAAGAAAATCGCAAAAGTATCGCCATTAGAGTCAATTTCTTCCTAGTAACTGTAGAATATTTCCATCTCATGCTCGTTCTGATTTTCGGAGAAACTTCGTTTAAGACTCAGATTAAAGGCCGATATATATAATATTACGTGTGCAAATTTCAGCGCTGTAGCTGTAATAGTTTAGGAGATAGAGCCGTTTGAATTAATAATTGTCAGAGCTTGCAAAATGCGAAAAAACAATGCTTTTATTGTAAGGTTCCTGGAGGCCAGATTTCTCATCCGGAAATAAAAAACTTGACTTTTTCTTACACTACAAGAATTTAGAAATACACGCGTGTCTGTAGAGTCCATATATGTTATATAGTTTGTGAAAAATATTTATTATTCCGTGTGCAAATTTCGGCGCTCTAGCTCTAATAGTTTAGGAGATAGAGCCATTTAAAGATCGACGAAGTTGTCCGATTTAAGACATGGCACGGATTTTTTTGAAAACCACGGACCAAGCTCGAAATTTTATGGGAAATTCACTGGTGATATTCATTTTTCGATTAGAAACTTAGTTTTTAAGAAAATCGCAAAAGTATCGCCATTAGAGTCAATTTCTTCCTAGTAACTGTAGAATATTTCCATCTCATGCTCGTTCTGATTTTCGGAGAAACTTCGTTTAAGACTCAGATTAAAGGCCAATATATATAATATTACGTGTGCAAATTTCAGCGCTGTAGCTGTAATAGTTTAGGAGATAGAGCCGTTTGAATTAATAATTGTCAGAGCTAGCAAAATGCGAAAAAAACAATGCTTTTATTTGAAGGTTCCTGGGGGCCAGATTTCTCATCCGGAAATAAAAAACTTGACTTTTTCTTACACTACAAGAATTTAGAAATACACGCGTGTCTGTAGAATCCATATATGTTATATAGTTTGTGAAAAATATTTATTATTCCGTGTGCAAATTTCAGCGCTCTAGCTCTAATAGTTTAGGAGATAGAGCCATTTAAAGATCGACGAAGTTGTCCGATTTAAGACATGGCACGGATTTTTTTGAAAACCACGGACCAAGCTCGAAATTTTATGGGAAATTCACTGGTGATATTCATTTTTCGATTAGAAACTTAGTTTTTAAGAAAATCGCAAAAGTATCGCCATTAGAGTCAATTTCTTCCTAGTAACTGTAGAATATTTCCATCTCATGCTCGTTCTGATTTTCGGAGAAACTTCGTTTAAGACTCAGATTAAAGGCCAATATATATAATATTACGTGTGCAAATTTCAGCGCTGTAGCTGTAATAGTTTAGGAGATAGAGCCGTTTGAATTAATAATTGTCAGAGCTAGCAAAATGCGAAAAAAACAATGCTTTTATTTGAAGGTTCCTGGGGGCCAGATTTCTCATCCGGAAATAAAAAACTTGACTTTTTCTTACACTACAAGAATTTAGAAATACACGCGTGTCTGTAGAATCCATATATGTTATATAGTTTGTGAAAAATATTTATTATTCCGTGTGCAAATTTCAGCGCTCTAGCTCTAATAGTTTAGGAGATAGAGCCATTTAAAGATCGACGAAGTTGTCCGATTTAAGACATGGCACGGATTTTTTTGAAAACCACGGACCAAGCTCGAAATTTTATGGGAAATTCACTGGTGATATTCATTTTTCGATTAGAAACTTAGTTTTTAAGAAAATCGCAAAAGTATCGCCATTAGAGTCAATTTCTTCCTAGTAACTGTAGAATATTTCCATCTCATGCTCGTTCTGATTTTCGGAGAAACTTCGTTTAAGACTCAGATTAAAGGCCAATATATATAATATTACGTGTGCAAATTTCAGCGCTGTAGCTGTAATAGTTTAGGAGATAGAGCAGATTGAATTAATAATTGTCAGAGCTTGAAAAATGCGAAAAAACAATGCTTTTATTTTAAGGTTCCTGGAGGCCAGATTTCTCATCCGGAAAAAAAACTTGACTTTTTCTTACACTACAAGAATTTAGAAATACACGCGTGTCTGTAGAATCCATATATGTTATATAGTTTGTGAAAAATATTTATTATTCCGTGTGCAAATTTCAGCGCTCTAGCTCTAATAGTTTAGGAGATAGAGCCATTTAAAGATCGACGAAGTTGTCCGATTTAAGACATGGCACGGATTTTTTTGAAAACCACGGACCAAGCTCGAAATTTAATGGGAAATTCACTGGTGATATTCATTTTTCGATTAGAAACTTAGTTTTTAAGAAAATCGCAAAAGTATCGCCATTAGAGTCAATTTCTTCCTAGTAACTGTAGAATATTTCCATCTCATGCTCGTTCTGATTTTCGGAGAAACTTCGTTTGAGACTCAGATTAAAGGCCAATATATATAATATTACGTGTGCAAATTTCAGCGCTGTAGCTGTAATAGTTTAGGAGATAGAGCAGATTGAATTAATAATTGTCAGAGCTTGCAAAATGCGAAAAAACAATGCTTTTATTTTAAGGTTCCTGGAGGCCAGATTTCTCATCCGGAAATAAAAAACTTGACTTTTTCTTACACTACAAGAATTTAGAAATACACGCGTGTCTGTAGAGTCCATATATGTTATATAGTTTGTGAAAAATATTTATTATTCCGTGTGCAAATTTCAGCGCTCTAGCTCTAATAGTTTAGGAGATAGAGCCATTTAAAGATCGACGAAGTTGTCCGATTTAAGACATGGCACGGATTTTTTTGAAAACCACGGACCAAGCTCGAAATTTTATGGGAAATTCACTGGTGATATTCATTTTTCGATTAGAAACTTAGTTTTTAAGAAAATCGCAAAAGTATCGCCATTAGAGTCAATTTCTTCCTAGTAACTGTAGAATATTTCCATCTCATGCTCGTTCTGATTTTCGGAGAAACTTCGTTTAAGACTCAGATTAAAGGCCAATATATATAATATTACGTGTGCAAATTTCAGCGCTGTAGCTGTAATAGTTTAGGAGATAGAGCCGTTTGAATTAATAATTGTCAGAGCTAGCAAAATGCGAAAAAACAATGCTTTTATTTGAAGGTTCCTGGGGGCCAGATTTCTCATCCGGAAATAAAAAACTTGACTTTTTCTTACACTACAAGAATTTAGAAATACACGCGTGTCTGTAGAATCCATATATGTTATATAGTTTGTGAAAAATATTTATTATTCCGTGTGCAAATTTCAGCGCTCTAGCTCTAATAGTTTAGGAGATAGAGCCATTTAAAGATCGACGAAGTTGTCCGATTTAAGACATGGCACGGATTTTTTTGAAAACCACGGACCAAGCTCGAAATTTTATGGGAAATTCACTGGTGATATTCATTTTTCGATTAGAAACTTAGTTTTTAAGAAAATCGCAAAAGTATCGCCATTAGAGTCAATTTCATCCTAGTAACTGTAGAATATTTCCATCTCATGCTCGTTCTGATTTTCGGAGAAACTTCGTTTAAGACTCAGATACAAGGCCGATATATATAATATTACGTGTGCAAATTTCAGCGCTGTAGCTGTAATAGTTTAGGAGATAGAGCCGTTTGAATTAATAATTGTCAGAGCTTGCAAAATGCGAAAAAACAATGCTTTTATTTTAAGATTCCTGGAGGCCAGATTTCTCATCCGGAAATAAAAAACTTGACTTTTTCTTACACTACAAGAATTTAGAAATACACGCGTGTCTGTAGAGTCCATATATGTTATATAGTTTGTGAAAAATATTTATTATTCCGTGTGCAAATTTCAGCGCTCTAGCTCTAATAGTTTAGGAGATAGAGCCATTTAAAGATCGACGAAGTTGTCCGATTTAAGACATGGCACGGATTTTTTTGAAAACCACGGACCAAGCTCGAAATTTTATGGGAAATTCACTGGTGATATTCATTTTTCGATTAGAAACTTAGTTTTTAAGAAAATCGCAAAAGTATCGCCATTACAGTCAATTTCTTCCTAGTAACTGTAGAATATTTCCATCTCATGCTCGTTCTGATTTTCGGAGAAACTTCGTTTAAGACTCAGATTAAAGGCCAATATATATAATATTACGTGTGCAAATTTCAGCGCTGTAGTTGTAATAGTTTAGGAGATAGAGCCGTTTGAATTAATAATTGTCAGAGCTAGCAAAATGCGAAAAAAACAATGCTTTTATTTGAAGGTTCCTGGGGGCCAGATTTCTCATCCGGAAATAAAAAACTTGACTTTTTCTTACACTACAAGAATTTAGAAATACACGCGTGTCTGTAGAATCCATATATGTTATATAGTTTGTGAAAAATATTTATTATTCCGTGTGCAAATTTCAGCGCTCTAGCTCTAATAGTTTAGGAGATAGAGCCATTTAAAGATCGACGAAGTTGTCCGATTTAAGACATGGCACGGATTTTTTTGAAAACCACGGACCAAGCTCGAAATTTTATGGGAAATTCACTGGTGATATTCATTTTTCGATTAGAAACTTAGTTTTTAAGAAAATCGCAAAAGTATCGCCATTAGAGTCAATTTCTTCCTAGTAACTGTAGAATATTTCCATCTCATGCTCGTTCTGATTTTCGGAGAAACTTCGTTTAAGACTCAGATTAAAGGCCAATATATATAATATTACGTGTGCAAATTTCAGCGCTGTAGCTGTAATAGTTTAGGAGATAGAGCAGATTGAATTAATAATTGTCAGAGCTTGAAAAATGCGAAAAAACAATGCTTTTATTTTAAGGTTCCTGGAGGCCAGATTTCTCATCCGGAAAAAAAACTTGACTTTTTCTTACACTACAAGAATTTAGAAATACACGCGTGTCTGTAGAATCCATATATGTTATATAGTTTGTGAAAAATATTTATTATTCCGTGTGCAAATTTCAGCGCTCTAGCTCTAATAGTTTAGGAGATAGAGCCATTTAAAGATCGACGAAGTTGTCCGATTTAAGACATGGCACGGATTTTTTTGAAAACCACGGACCAAGCTCGAAATTTAATGGGAAATTCACTGGTGATATTCATTTTTCGATTAGAAACTTAGTTTTTAAGAAAATCGCAAAAGTATCGCCATTAGAGTCAATTTCTTCCTAGTAACTGTAGAATATTTCCATCTCATGCTCGTTCTGATTTTCGGAGAAACTTCGTTTGAGACTCAGATTAAAGGCCAATATATATAATATTACGTGTGCAAATTTCAGCGCTGTAGCTGTAATAGTTTAGGAGATAGAGCAGATTGAATTAATAATTGTCAGAGCTTGCAAAATGCGAAAAAACAATGCTTTTATTTTAAGGTTCCTGGAGGCCAGATTTCTCATCCGGAAATAAAAAACTTGACTTTTTCTTACACTACAAGAATTTAGAAATACACGCGTGTCTGTAGAGTCCATATATGTTATATAGTTTGTGAAAAATATTTATTATTCCGTGTGCAAATTTCAGCGCTCTAGCTCTAATAGTTTAGGAGATAGAGCCATTTAAAGATCGACGAAGTTGTCCGATTTAAGACATGGCACGGATTTTTTTGAAAACCACGGACCAAGCTCGAAATTTTATGGGAAATTCACTGGTGATATTCATTTTTCGATTAGAAACTTAGTTTTTAAGAAAATCGCAAAAGTATCGCCATTAGAGTCAATTTCTTCCTAGTAACTGTAGAATATTTCCATCTCATGCTCGTTCTGATTTTCGGAGAAACTTCGTTTAAGACTCAGATTAAAGGCCAATATATATAATATTACGTGTGCAAATTTCAGCGCTGTAGTTGTAATAGTTTAGGAGATAGAGCCGTTTGAATTAATAATTGTCAGAGCTAGCAAAATGCGAAAAAAACAATGCTTTTATTTGAAGGTTCCTGGGGGCCAGATTTCTCATCCGGAAATAAAAAACTTGACTTTTTCTTACACTACAAGAATTTAGAAATACACGCGTGTCTGTAGAATCCATATATGTTATATAGTTTGTGAAAAATATTTATTATTCCGTGTGCAAATTTCAGCGCTCTAGCTCTAATAGTTTAGGAGATAGAGCCATTTAAAGATCGACGAAGTTGTCCGATTTAAGACATGGCACGGATTTTTTTGAAAACCACGGACCAAGCTCGAAATTTTATGGGAAATTCACTGGTGATATTCATTTTTCGATTAGAAACTTAGTTTTTAAGAAAATCGCAAAAGTATCGCCATTAGAGTCAATTTCTTCCTAGTAACTGTAGAATATTTCCATCTCATGCTCGTTCTGATTTTCGGAGAAACTTCGTTTAAGACTCAGATTAAAGGCCAATATATATAATATTACGTGTGCAAATTTCAGCGCTGTAGCTGTAATAGTTTAGGAGATAGAGCAGATTGAATTAATAATTGTCAGAGCTTGAAAAATGCGAAAAAACAATGCTTTTATTTTAAGGTTCCTGGAGGCCAGATTTCTCATCCGGAAAAAAAACTTGACTTTTTCTTACACTACAAGAATTTAGAAATACACGCGTGTCTGTAGAATCCATATATGTTATATAGTTTGTGAAAAATATTTATTATTCCGTGTGCAAATTTCAGCGCTCTAGCTCTAATAGTTTAGGAGATAGAGCCATTTAAAGATCGACGAAGTTGTCCGATTTAAGACATGGCACGGATTTTTTTGAAAACCACGGACCAAGCTCGAAATTTAATGGGAAATTCACTGGTGATATTCATTTTTCGATTAGAAACTTAGTTTTTAAGAAAATCGCAAAAGTATCGCCATTAGAGTCAATTTCTTCCTAGTAACTGTAGAATATTTCCATCTCATGCTCGTTCTGATTTTCGGAGAAACTTCGTTTGAGACTCAGATTAAAGGCCAATATATATAATATTACGTGTGCAAATTTCAGCGCTGTAGCTGTAATAGTTTAGGAGATAGAGCAGATTGAATTAATAATTGTCAGAGCTTGCAAAATGCGAAAAAACAATGCTTTTATTTTAAGGTTCCTGGAGGCCAGATTTCTCATCCGGAAATAAAAAACTTGACTTTTTCTTACACTACAAGAATTTAGAAATACACGCGTGTCTGTAGAGTCCATATATGTTATATAGTTTGTGAAAAATATTTATTATTCCGTGTGCAAATTTCAGCGCTCTAGCTCTAATAGTTTAGGAGATAGAGCCATTTAAAGATCGACGAAGTTGTCCGATTTAAGACATGGCACGGATTTTTTTGAAAACCACGGACCAAGCTCGAAATTTTATGGGAAATTCACTGGTGATATTCATTTTTCGATTAGAAACTTAGTTTTTAAGAAAATCGCAAAAGTATCGCCATTAGAGTCAATTTCTTCCTAGTAACTGTAGAATATTTCCATCTCATGCTCGTTCTGATTTTCGGAGAAACTTCGTTTAAGACTCAGATTAAAGGCCAATATATATAATATTACGTGTGCAAATTTCAGCGCTGTAGCTGTAATAGTTTAGGAGATAGAGCCGTTTGAATTAATAATTGTCAGAGCTAGCAAAATGCGAAAAAACAATGCTTTTATTTGAAGGTTCCTGGGGGCCAGATTTCTCATCCGGAAATAAAAAAGTTGACTTTTTCTTACACTACAAGAATTTAGAAATACACGCGTGTCTGTAGAATCCATATATGTTATATAGTTTGTGAAAAATATTTATTATTCCGTGTGCAAATTTCAGCGCTCTAGCTCTAATAGTTTAGGAGATAGAGCCATTTAAAGATCGACGAAGTTGTCCGATTTAAGACATGGCACGGATTTTTTTGAAAACCACGGACCAAGCTCGAAATTTTATGGGAAATTCACTGGTGATATTCATTTTTCGATTAGAAACTTAGTTTTTAAGAAAATCGCAAAAGTATCGCCATTAGAGTCAATTTCTTCCTAGTAACTGTAGAATATTTCCATCTCATGCTCGTTCTGATTTTCGGAGAAACTTCGTTTAAGACTCAGATACAAGGCCGATATATATAATATTACGTGTGCAAATTTCAGCGCTGTAGCTGTAATAGTTTAGGAGATAGAGCCGTTTGAATTAATAATTGTCAGAGCTTGCAAAATGCGAAAAAACAATGCTTTTATTTTAAGATTCCTGGAGGCCAGATTTCTCATCCGGAAATAAAAAACTTGACTTTTTCTTACACTACAAGAATTTAGAAATACACGCGTGTCTGTAGAGTCCATATATGTTATATAGTTTGTGAAAAATATTTATTATTCCGTGTGCAAATTTCAGCGCTCTAGCTCTAATAGTTTAGGAGATAGAGCCATTTAAAGATCGACGAAGTTGTCCGATTTAAGACATGGCACGGATTTTTTTGAAAACCACGGACCAAGCTCGAAATTTTATGGGAAATTCACTGGTGATATTCATTTTTCGATTAGAAACTTAGTTTTTAAGAAAATCGCAAAAGTATCGCCATTACAGTCAATTTCTTCCTAGTAACTGTAGAATATTTCCATCTCATGCTCGTTCTGATTTTCGGAGAAACTTCGTTTAAGACTCAGATTAAAGGCCAGTATATATAATATTACGTGTGCAAATTTCAGCGCTGTAGTTGTAATAGTTTAGGAGATAGAGCCGTTTGAATTAATAATTGTCAGAGCTAGCAAAATGCGAAAAAAATAATGCTTTTATTTGAAGGTTCCTGGGGGCCAGATTTCTCATCCGGAAATAAAAAACTTGACTTTTTCTTACACTACAAGAATTTAGAAATACACGCGTGTCTGTAGAATCCATATATGTTATATAGTTTGTGAAAAATATTTATTATTCCGTGTGCAAATTTCAGCGCTCTAGCTCTAATAGTTTAGGAGATAGAGCCATTTAAAGATCGACGAAGTTGTCCGATTTAAGACATGGCACGGATTTTTTTGAAAACCACGGACCAAGCTCGAAATTTTATGGGAAATTCACTGGTGATATTCATTTTTCGATTAGAAACTTAGTTTTTAAGAAAATCGCAAAAGTATCGCCATTAGAGTCAATTTCTTCCTAGTAACTGTAGAATATTTCCATCTCATGCTCGTTCTGATTTTCGGAGAAACTTCGTTTAAGACTCAGATTAAAGGCCAATATATATAATATTACGTGTGCAAATTTCAGCGCTGTAGCTGTAATAGTTTAGGAGATAGAGCCGTTTGAATTAATAATTGTCAGAGCTTGCAAAATGCGAAAAAACAATGCTTTTATTTTAAGGTTCCTGGAGGCCAGATTTCTCATCCGGAAATAAAAAACTTGACTTTTTCTTACACTACAAGAATTTAGAAATACACGCGTGTCTGTAGAGTCCATATATGTTATATAGTTTGTGAAAAATATATATTATTCCGTGTGCAAATTTTAGCGCTCTAGCTCTAATAGTTTAGGAGATAGAGCCATTTAAAGATCGGCGAAGTTGTCCGATTTAAGACATGGCACGGATTTTTTTGAAAACCAAGGACCAAGCTCGAAATTTTATGGGAAATTCACTGGTGATATTCATTTTTCGATTAGAAACTTAGTTTTTAAGAAAATCGCAAAAGTATCGCCATTAGAGTCAATTTCTTCCTAGTAACTGTAGAATATTTCCATCTCATGCTCGTTCTGATTTTCGGAGAAACTTCGTTTAAGACTCAGATTAAAGGCCAATATATATAATATTACGTGTGCAAATTTCAGCGCTGTAGCTGTAATAGTTTAGGAGATAGAGCCGTTTGAATTAATAATTGTCAGAGCTTGCAAAATGCGAAAAAACAATGCTTTTATTTTAAGGTTCCTGGAGGCCAGATTTCTCATCCGGAAATAAAAAACTTGACTTTTTCTTACACTACAAGAATTTAGAAATACACGCGTGTCTGTAGAGTCCATATATGTTATATAGTTTGTGAAAAATATTTATTATTCCGTGTGCAAATTTCAGCGCTCTAGCTCTAATAGTTTAGGAGATAGAGCCATTTAAAGATCGACGAAGTTGTCCGATTTAAGACATGGCACGGATTTTTTTGAAAACCACGGACCAAGCTCGAAATTTTATGGGAAATTCACTGGTGATATTCATTTTTCGATTAGAAACTTAGTTTTTAAGAAAATCGCAAAAGTATCGCCATTACAGTCAATTTCTTCCTAGTAACTGTAGAATATTTCCATCTCATGCTCGTTCTGATTTTCGGAGAAACTTCGTTTAAGACTCAGATTAAAGGCCAATATATGTAATATTACGTGTGCAAATTTCAGCGCTGTAGCTGTAATAGTTTAGGAGATAGAGCCGTTTGAATTAATAATTGTCAGAGCTTGCAAAATGCGAAAAAACAATGCTTTTATTTTAAGGTTCCTGGAGGCCGGATTTCTCATCCGGAAATAAAAAACTTGACTTTTTCTTACACTACAAGAATTTAGAAATACACGCGTGTCTGTAGAATCCATATATGTTATATAGTTTGTGAAAAATATTTATTATTCCGTGTGCAAATTTCAGCGCTCTAGCTCTAATAGTTTAGGAGATAGAGCCATTTAAAGATCGACGAAGTTGTCCGATTTAAGACATGGCGCGGATTTTTTTGAAAACCACGGACCAAGCTCTAAATTTTATGGGAAATTCACTGGTGATATTCATTTTTCGATTAGAAACTTAGTTTTTAAGAAAATCGCAAAAGTATCGCCATTACAGTCAATTTCTTCCTAGTAACTGTAGAATATTTCCATCTCATGCTCGTTCTGATTTTCGGAGAAACTTCGTTTAAGACTCAGATTAAAGGCCAATATATATAATATTACGTGTGCAAATTTCAGCGCTGTAGCTGTAATAGTTTAGGAGATAGAGCCGTTTGAATTAATAATTGTCAGAGCTTGCAAAATGCGAAAAAACAATGCTTTTATTTTAAGGTTCCTGGAGGCCAGATTTCTCATCCGGAAATAAAAAACTTGACTTTTTCTTACACTACAAGAATTTAGAAATACACGCGTGTCTGTAGAATCCATATATGTTATATAGTTTGTGAAAAATATTTATTATTCCGTGTGCAAATTTCAGCGCTCTAGCTCTAATAGTTTAGGAGATAGAGCCATTTAAATATCGACGAAGTTGTCCGATTTAAGACATGGCACGGATTTTTTTGAAAACCACGGACCAAGCTCGAAATTTTATGGGAAATTCACTGGTGATATTCATTTTTCGATTAGAAACTTAGTTTTTAAGAAAATCGCAAAAGTATCGCCATTACAGACAATTTCTTCCTAGTAACTGTAGAATATTTCCATCTCATGCTCGTTCTGATTTTCGGAGAAACTTCGTTTAAGACTCAGATTAAAGGCCAATATATATAATATTACGTGTGCAAATTTCAGCGCTGTAGCTGTAATAGTTTAGGAGATAGAGCCGTTTGAATTAATAATTGTCAGAGCTTGCAAAATGCGAAAAAACAATGCTTTTATTTTAAGGTTCCTGGAGGCCGGATTTCTCATCCGGAAATAAAAAACTTGACTTTTTCTTACACTACAAGAATTTAGAAATACACGCGTGTCTGTAGAGTCCATATATGTTATATAGTTTGTGAAAAATATATATTATTCCGTGTGCAAATTTCAGCGCTCTAGCTCTAATAGTTTAGGAGATAGAGCCATTTAAAGATCGGCGAAGTTGTCCGATTTAAGACATGGCACGGATTTTTTTGAAAACCAAGGACCAAGCTCGAAATTTTATGGGAAATTCACTGGTGATATTCATTTTTCGATTAGAAACTTAGTTTTTAAGAAAATCGCAAAAGTATCGCCATTAGAGTCAATTTCTTCCTAGTAACTGTAGAATATTTCCATCTCATGCTCGTTCTGATTTTCGGAGAAACTTCGTTTAAGACTCAGATTAAAGGCCAATATATATAATATTACGTGTGCAAATTTCAGCGCTGTAGCTGTAATAGTTTAGGAGATAGAGCCGTTTGAATTAATAATTGTCAGAGCTTGCAAAATGCGAAAAAACAATGCTTTTATTTTAAGGTTCCTGGAGGCCAGATTTCTCATCCGGAAATAAAAAACTTGACTTTTTCTTACACTACAAGAATTTAGAAATACACGCGTGTCTGTAGAGTCCATATATGTTATATAGTTTGTGAAAAATATTTATTATTCCGTGTGCAAATTTCAGCGCTCTAGCTCTAATAGTTTAGGAGATAGAGCCATTTAAAGATCGACGAAGTTGTCCGATTTAAGACATGGCACGGATTTTTTTGAAAACCACGGACCAAGCTCGAAATTTTATGGGAAATTCACTGGTGATATTCATTTTTCGATTAGAAACTTAGTTTTTAAGAAAATCGCAAAAGTATCGCCATTACAGTCAATTTCTTCCTAGTAACTGTAGAATATTTCCATCTCATGCTCGTTCTGATTTTCGGAGAAACTTCGTTTAAGACTCAGATTAAAGGCCAATATATGTAATATTACGTGTGCAAATTTCAGCGCTGTAGCTGTAATAGTTTAGGAGATAGAGCCGTTTGAATTAATAATTGTCAGAGCTTGCAAAATGCGAAAAAACAATGCTTTTATTTTAAGGTTCCTGGAGGCCGGATTTCTCATCCGGAAATAAAAAACTTGACTTTTTCTTACACTACAAGAATTTAGAAATACACGCGTGTCTGTAGAATCCATATATGTTATATAGTTTGTGAAAAATATTTATTATTCCGTGTGCAAATTTCAGCGCTCTAGCTCTAATAGTTTAGGAGATAGAGCCATTTAAAGATCGACGAAGTTGTCCGATTTAAGACATGGCACGGATTTTTTTGAAAACCACGGACCAAGCTCGAAATTTTATGGGAAATTCACTGGTGATATTCACTTTTCGATTAGAAACTTAGTTTTTAAGAAAATCGCAAAAGTATCGCCATTACAGTCAATTTCTTCCTAGTAACTGTAGAATATTTCCATCTCATGCTCGTTCTGATTTTCGGAGAAACTTCGTTTAAGACTCAGATTAAAGGCCAATATATATAATATTACGTGTGCAAATTTCAGCGCTGTAGCTGTAATAGTTTAGGAGATAGAGCCGTTTGAATTAATAATTGTCAGAGCTTGCAAAATGCGAAAAAACAATGCTTTTATTTTAAGGTTCCTGGAGGCCAGATTTCTCATCCGGAAATAAAAAACTTGACTTTTTCTTACACTACAAGAATTTAGAAATACACGCGTGTCTGTAGAATCCATATATGTTATATAGTTTGTGAAAAATATTTATTATTCCGTGTGCAAATTTCAGCGCTCTAGCTCTAATAGTTTAGGAGATAGAGCCATTTAAAGATCGACGAAGTTGTCCGATTTAAGACATGGCACGGATTTTTTTGAAAACCACGGACCAAGCTCGAAATTTTATGGGAAATTCACTGGTGATATTCATTTTTCGATTAGAAACTTAGTTTTTAAGAAAATCGCAAAAGTATCGCCATTACAGTCAATTTCTTCCTAGTAACTGTAGAATATTTCCATCTCATGCTCGTTCTGATTTTCGGAGAAACTTCGTTTAAGACTCAGATTAAAGGCCAATATATGTAATATTACGTGTGCAAATTTCAGCGCTGTAGCTGTAATAGTTAAGAGATAGAGCCGTTTGAATTAATAATTGTCAGAGCTTGCAAAATGCGAAAAAACAATGCTTTTATTTTAAGGTTCCTGGAGGCCAGATTTCTCATCCGGAAATAAAAAACTTGACTTTTTCTTACACTACAAGAATTTAGAAATACACGCGTGTCTGTAGAATCCATATATGTTATATAGTTTGTGAAAAATATTTATTATTCCGTGTGCAAATTTCAGCGCTCTAGCTCTAATAGTTTAGGAGATAGAGCCATTTAAAGATCGACGAAGTTGTCCGATTTAAGACATGGCACGGATTTTTTTGAAAACCACGGACCAAGCTCGAAATTTTATGGGAAATTCACTGGTGATATTCATTTTTCGATTAGAAACTTAGTTTTTAAGAAAATCGCAAAAGTATCGCCATTACAGTCAATTTCTTCCTAGTAACTGTAGAATATTTCCATCTCATGCTCGTTCTGATTTTCGGAGAAACTTCGTTTAAGACTCAGATTAAAGGCCAATATATATAATATTACGTGTGCAAATTTCAGCGCTGTAGCTGTAATAGTTTAGGAGATAGAGCCGTTTGAATTAATAATTGTCAGAGCTTGCAAAATGCGAAAAAACAATGCTTTTATTTTAAGGTTCCTGGAGGCCAGATTTCTCATCCGGAAATAAAAAAACTTGACTTTTTCTTACACTACAAGAATTTAGAAATACACGCGTGTCTGTAGAGTCCATATATGTTATATAGTTTGTGAAAAATATATATTATTCCGTGTGCAAATTTCAGCGCTCTAGCTCTAATAGTTTAGGAGATAGAGCCATTTAAAGATCGACGAAGTTGTCCGATTTAAGACATGGCACGGATTTTTTTGAAAACCACGGACCAAGCTCGAAATTTTATGGGAAAATCACTGGTGATATTCATTTTTCGATTAGAAACTTAGTTTTTAAGAAAATCGCAAAAGTATCGCCATTACAGTCAATTTCTTCCTAGTAACTGTAGAATATTTCCATCTCATGCTCGTTCTGATTTTCGGAGAAACTTCGTTTAAGACTCAGATTAAAGGCCAATATATATAATATTACGTGTGCAAATTTCAGCGCTGTAGCTGTAATAGTTTAGGAGATAGAGCCGTTTGAATTAATAATTGTCAGAGCTTGCAAAATGCGAAAAAACAATGCTTTTATTTTAAGGTTCCTGGAGGCCAGATTTCTCATCCGGAAATAAAAAACTTGACTTTTTCTTACACTACAAGAATTTAGAAATACACGCGTGCCTGTAGAATCCATATATGTTATATAGTTTGTGAAAAATATTTATTATTCCGTGTGCAAATTTCAGCGCTCTAGCTCTAATAGTTTAGGAGATAGAGCCATTTAAAGATCGAGGAAGTTGTCCGATTTAAGACATGGCACGGATTTTTTTGAAAACCACGGACCAAGCTCGAAATTTTATGGGAAATTCACTGGTGATATTCATTTTTCGATTATAAACTTAGTTTTTAAGAAAATCGCAAAAGTATCGCCATTAGAGTCAATTTCTTCCTAGTAACTGTAGAATATTTCCATCTCATGCTCGTTCTGATTTTCGGAGAAACTTCGTTTAAGACTCAGATTAAAGGCCAATATATATAATATTACGTGTGCAAATTTCAGCGCTGTAGCTGTAATAGTTTAGGAGATAGAGCCGTTTGAATTAATAATTGTCAGAGCTTGCAAAATGCGAAAAAACAATGCTTTTATTTTAAGGTTCCTGGAGGCCAGATTTCTCATCCGGAAATAAAAAACTTGACTTTTTCTTACACTACAAGAATTTAGAAATACACGCGTGTCTGTAGAATCCATATATGTTATATAGTTTGTGAAAAATATTTATTATTCCGTGTGCAAATTTCAGCGCTCTAGCTCTAATAGTTTAGGAGATAGAGCCATTTATAGATCGACGAAGTTGTCCGATTTAAGACATGGCACGGATTTTTTTGAAAACCACGGACCAAGCTCGAAATTTTATGGGAAATTCACTGGTGATATTCATTTTTAGATTAGAAACTTAGTTTTTAAGAAAATCGCAAAAGTATCGCCATTAGAGTCAATTTCTTCCTAGTAACTGTAGAATATTTCCATCTCATGCTCGTTCTGATTTTCGGAGAAACTTCGTTTAAGACTCAGATTAAAGGCCAATATATATAATATTACGTGTGCAAATTTCAGCGCTGTAGCTGTAATAGTTTAGGAGATAGAGCCGTTTGAATTAATAATTGTCAGAGCTTGCAAAATGCGAAAAAACAATGCTTTTATTTTAAGGTTCCTGGAGGCCAGATTTCTCATCCGGAAATAAAAAACTTGACTTTTTCTTACACTACAAGAATTTAGAAATACACGCGTGTCTGTAGAATCCATATATGTTATATAGTTTGTGAAAAATATTTATTATTCCGTGTGCAAATTTCAGCGCTCTAGCTCTAATAGTTTAGGAGATAGAGCCATTTAAAGATCGACGAAGTTGTCCGATTTAAGACATGGCGCGGATTTTTTTGAAAACCACGGACCAAGCTCGAAATTTTATGGGAAATTCACTGGTGATATTCATTTTTCGATTAGAAACTTAGTTTTTAAGAAAATCGCAAAAGTATCGCCATTAGAGTCAATTTCTTCCTAGTAACTGTAGAATATTTCCATCTCATGCTCGTTCTGATTTTCGGAGAAACTTCGTTTAAGACTCAGATTAAAGGCCAATATATATAATATTACGTGTGCAAATTTCAGCGCTGTAGCTGTAATAGTTTAGGAGATAGAGCCGTTTGAATTAATAATTGTCAGAGCTTGCAAAATGCGAAAAAACAATGCTTTTATTTTAAGGTTCCTGGAGGCCAGATTTCTCATCCGGAAATAAAAAACTTGACTTTTTCTTACACTACATGAATTTAGAAATACACGCGTGTCTGTAGAATCCATATATGTTATATAGTTTGTGAAAAATATTTATTATTCCGTGTGCAAATTTCAGCGCTCTAGCTCTAATAGTTTAGGAGATAGAGCCATTTAAAGATCGACGAAGTTGTCCGATTTAAGACATGGCACGGATTTTTTTGAAAACCACGGACCAAGCTCGAAATTTTATGGGAAATTCACTGGTGATATTCATTTTTCGATTAGAAACTTAGTTTTTAAGAAAATCGCAAAAGTATCGCCATTAGAGTCAATTTCTTCCTAGTAACTGTAGAATATTTCCATCTCATGCTCGTTCTGATTTTCGGAGAAACTTCGTTTAAGACTCAGATTAAAGGCCAATATATATAATATTACGTGTGCAAATTTCAGCGCTGTAGCTGTAATAGTTTAGGAGATAGAGCCGTTTGAATTAATAATTGTCAGAGCTTGCAAAATGCGAAAAAACAATGCTTTTATTTTAAGGTTCCTGGAGGCCAGATTTCTCATCCGGAAATAAAAAACTTGACTTTTTCTTACACTACAAGAATTTAGAAATACACGCGTGTCTGTAGAATCCATATATGTTATATAGTTTGTGAAAAATATTTATTATTCCGTGTGCAAATTTCAGCGCTCTAGCTCTAATAGTTTAGGAGATAGAGCCATTTAAAGATCGACGAAGTTGTCCGATTTAAGACATGGCACGGATTTTTTTGAAAACCACGGACCAAGCTCGAAATTTTATGGGAAATTCACTGGTGATATTCATTTTTCGATTAGAAACTTAGTTTTTAAGAAAATCGCAAAAGTATCGCCATTAGAGTCAATTTCTTCCTAGTAACTGTAGAATATTTCCATCTCATGCTCGTTCTGATTTTCGGAGAAACTTCGTTTAAGACTCAGATTAAAGGCCAATATATATAATATTACGTGTGCAAATTTCAGCGCTGTAGCTGTAATAGTTTAGGAGATAGAGCAGATTGAATTAATAATTGTCAGAGCTTGCAAAATGCGAAAAAACAATGCTTTTATTTTAAGGCTCCTGGAGGCCAGATTTCTCATCCGGAAAAAAAACTTGACTTTTTCTTACACTACAAGAATTTAGAAATACACGCGTGTCTGTAGAATCCATATATGTTATATAGTTTGTGAAAAATATTTATTATTCCGTGTGCAAATTTCAGCGCTCTAGCTCTAATAGTTTAGGAGATAGAGCCATTTAAAGATCGACGAAGTTGTCCGATTTAAGACATGGCGCGGATTTTTTGAAAACCACGGACCAAGCTCGAAATTTTATGGGAAATTCACTGGTGATATTCATTTTTCGATTAGAAACTTAGTTTTTAAGAAAATCGCAAAAGTATCGCCATTAGAGTCAATTTCTTCCTAGTAACTGTAGAATATTTCCATCTCATGCTCGTTCTGATTTTCGGAGAAACTTCGTTTAAGACTCAGATTAAAGGCCAATATATATAATATTACGTGTGCAAATTTCAGCGCTGTAGCTGTAATAGTTTAGGAGATAGAGCCGTTTGAATTAATAATTGTCAGAGCTTGCAAAATGCGAAAAAACAATGCTTTTATTTTAAGGTTCCTGGAGGCCAGATTTCTCATCCGGAAATAAAAAACTTGACTTTTCTTACACTACAAGAATTTAGAAATACACGCGTGTCTGTAGAATCCATATATGTTATATAGTTTGTGAAAAATATTTATTATTCCGTGTGCAAATTTCAGCGCTCTAGCTCTAATAGTTTAGGAGATAGAGCCATTTAAATATCGACGAAGTTGTCCGATTTAAGACATGGCACGGATTTTTTTGAAAACCACGGACCAAGCTCGAAATTTTATGGGAAATTCACTGGTGATATTCATTTTTCGATAAGAAACTTAGTTTTTAAGAAAATCACAAAAGTATCGCCATTACAGTCAATTTCTTCCTAGTAACTGTAGAATATTTCCATCTCATGCTCGTTCTGATTTTCCGAGAAACTTCGTTTAAGACTCAGATTAAAGGCCAATATATATAATATTACGTGTGCAAATTTCAGCGCTGTAGCTGTAATAGTTTAGGAGATAGAGCCGTTTGAATTATTAATTGTCAGAGCTTGCAAAATGCGAAAAAATAATGCTTTTATTTTAAGGTTCCTGGAGGCCAGATTTCTCATCCGGAAATAAAAAACTTGACTTTTTCTTACACTACAAGAATTTAGAAATACACGCGTGTCTGTAGAGTCCATATATGTTATATAGTTTGTGAAAAATATTTATTATTCCGTGTGCAAATTTCAGCGCTCTAGCTCTAATAGTTTAGGAGATAGAGCCATTTAAAGATCGGCGAAGTTGTCCGATTTAAGACATGGCACGGATTTTTTTGAAAACCACGGACCAAGCTCGAAATTTTATGGGAAATTCACTGGTGATATTCATTTTTCGATTAGAAACTTAGTTTTTAAGAAAATCGCAAAAGTATCGCCATTAGAGTCAATTTCTTCCTAGTAACTGTAGAATATTTCCATCTCATGCTCGTTCTGATTTTCGGAGAAACTTCGTTTAAGACTCAGATTAAAGGCCAATATATATAATTAATCGTGTGCAAATTTCAGCGCTGTAGCTGTAATAGTTTAGGAGATAGAGCCGTTTGAATTAATAATTGTCAGAGCTTGCAAAATGCGAAAAAACAATGCTTTTATTTTAAGGTTCCTGGAGGCCAGATTTCTCATCCGGAAATAAAAAACTTGACTTTTTCTTACACTACAAGAATTTAGAAATACACGCGTGTCTGTAGAGTCCATATATGTTATATAGTTTGTGAAAAATATTTATTATTCCGTGTGCAAATTTCAGCGCTCTAGCTCTAATAGTTTAGGAGATATAGCCATTTAAAGATCGACGTAGTTGTCCGATTTAAGACATGGCACGGATTTTTTTGAAAACCACGGACCAAGCTCGAAATTTTATGGGAAATTCACTGGTGATATTCATTTTTCGATTAGAAACTTAGTTTTAAAGAAAATCGCAAAAGTATCGCCATTACAGTCAATTTCTTCCTAGTAACTGTAGAATATTTCCATCTCATGCTCGTTCTGATTTTCGGAGAAACTTCGTTTAAGACTCAGATTAAAGGCCAATATATATAATATTACGTGTGCAAATTTCAGCGCTGTAGCTGTAATAGTTTAGGAGATAGAGCCGTTTGAATTAATAATTGTCAGAGCTTGCAAAATGCGAAAAAACAATGCTTTTATTTTAAGGTTCCTGGAGGCCAGATTTCTCATCCGGAAATAAAAAAACTTGACTTTTTCTTACACTACAAGAATTTAGAAATACACGCGTGTCTGTAGAGTCCATATATGTATATATAGTTTGTGAAAAATATATATTATTCCGTGTGCAAATTTCAGAGCTCTAGCTCTAATAGTTTAGGAGATAGAGCCATTTAAAGATCGACGAAGTTGTCCGATTTAAGACATGGCACGGATTTTTTTGAAAACCACGGACCAAGCTCGAAATTTTATGGGAAATTCACTGGTGATATTCATTTTTCGATTAGAAACTTAGTTTTTAAGAAAATCGCCAAAAGTATCGCCATTAGAGTCAATTTCTTCCTAGTAACTGTAGAATATTTCCATCTCATGCTCGTTCTGATTTTCGGAGAAACTTTGTTTAAGACTCAGATTAAAGGCCAATATATATAATATTACGTGTGCAAATTTCAGCGCTGTAGCTGTAATAGTTTAGGAGATAGAGCCGTTTGAATTAATAATTGTCAGAGCTTGCAAAATGCGAAAAAACAATGCTTTTATTTTTAAGGTTCCTGGAGGCCAGATTTCTCATCCGGAAATAAAAAACTTGACTTTTTCTTACACTACAAGAATTTAGAAATACACGCGTGTCTGTAGAATCCATATATGTTATATAGTTTGTGAAAAATATTTATTATTCCGTGTGCAAATTTTCAGCGCTCTAGCTCTAATAGTTTAGGAGATAGAGCCATTTAAAGATCGACGAAGTTGTCCGATTTAAGACATGGCACGGATTTTTTTGAAAACCACGGACCAAGCTCGAAATTTTATGGGAAATTCACTGGTGATATTCATTTTTTCGATTAGAAACTTAGTTTTTAAGAAAATCGCAAAAGTATCGCCATTAGAGTCAATTTCTTCCTAGTAACTGTAGAATATTTCCATCTCATGCTCGTTCTGATTTTCGGAGAAACTTCGTTTAATACTCAGATTAAAGGCCAATATATATAATATTACGTGTGCAAATATCAGCGCTGTAGCTGTAATAGTTTAGGAGATAGAGCCGTTTGAATTAATAATTGTCAGAGCTTGCAAAATGCGAAAAAACAATGCTTTTATTTTAAGGTTCCTGGAGGCCAGATTTCTCATCCGGAAATAAAAAACTTGACTTTTTCTTACACTACAAGAATTTAGAAATACACGCGTGTCTGTAGAGTCCATATATGTTATATAGTTTGTGAAAAATATTTATTATTCCGTGTGCAAATTTCAGCGCTCTAGCTCTAATAGTTTAGGAGATAGAGCCATTTAAAGATCGACGAAGTTGTCCGATTTAAGACATGGCACGGATTTTTTTGAAAACCACGGACCAAGCTCGAAATTTTATGGGAAATTCACTGGTGATATTCATTTTTTCGATTAGAAACTTAGTTTTTAAGAAAATCGCAAAAGTATCGCCATTACAGTCAATTTCTTCCTAGTAACTGTAGAATATTTCCATCTCATGCTCGTTCTGATTTTCGGAGAAACTTCGTTTAAGACTCAGATTAAAGGCCAATATATATAATATTACGTGTGCAAATTTTCAGCGCTGTAGCTGTAATAGTTTAGGAGATAGAGCAGATTGAATTAATAATTGTCAGAGCTTGCAAAATGCGAAAAAAACAATGCTTTTATTTTAAGGCTCCTGGAGGCCAGATTTCTCATCCGGAAATAAAAAACTTGACTTTTTCTTTCACTACAAGAATTTAGAAATACACGCGTGTCTGTAGAATCCATATATGTTATATAGTTGTGAAAAATATTTATTATTCCGTGTGCAAATTTCAGCGCTCTAGCTCTAATAGTTTAGGAGATAGAGCCATTTAAAGATCGACGAAGTTGTCCGATTTAAGACATATCGCGGATTTTTTTGAAAACCACGGAGCAAGCTCTAAATTTTATGGAAATTCACTGGTGATATTCATTTTTCGATTAGAAACTTAGTTTTTAAGAAAATCGCAAAAAGTATCGCCATTAGAGTCAATTTCTTCCTAGTAACTGTAGAATATTTCCATCTCATGCTCGTTCTGATTTTCGGAGAAACTTCGTTTAAGACTCAGATTAAAGGCCAATATATATAATATTACGTGTGCAAATTTCAGCGCTGTAGCTGTAATAGTTAGGAGATAGAGCCGTTTGAATTAATAATTGTCAGAGCTTGCAAAATGCGAAAAAACAATGCTTTAATTTTAAGGTTCCTGGAGGCCAGATTTCTCATCCGGAAATAAAAAACTTGACTTTTTCTTACACTACAAGAATTTAGAAATACACGCGTGTCTGTAGAATCCATATATGTTATATAGTTTGTGAAAAATATTTATTATTCCGTGTGCAAATTTCAGCGCTCTAGCTCTAATAGTTTAGGAGATAGAGCCATTTAAATATCGACGAAGTTGTCCGATTTAAGACATGGCACGGATTTTTTTGAAAACCACGGAACCAAGCTCGAAATTTTATGGGAAATTCACTGGTGATATTCATTTTTCGATTAGAAACTTAGTTTTTAAGAAATCGCAAAAGTATCGCCATTACAGTCAATTTCTTCCTAGTAACTGTAGAATATTTCCATCTCATGCTCGTTCTGATTTTCGGAGAAACTTCGTTTTAAGACTCAGATTAAAGGCCAATATATATAATATTACGTGTGCAAATTTCAGCGCTGTAGCTGTAATAGTTTAGGAGATAGAGCCGTTTGAATTATTAATTGTCAGAGCTTGCAAAATGCGAAAAAACAATGCTTTTATTTTAAGGTTCCTGGAGGCCAGATTTCTCATCCGGAATAAAAAACTTGACTTTTTCTTACACTACAAGAATTTAGAAATACACGCGTGTCTGTAGAGTCCATATATGTTATATAGTTTGTGAAAAATATTTATTATTCCGTGTGCAAATTTCAGCGCTCTAGCTCTAATAGTTTAGGAGATAGAGCCATTTAAAGATCGACGAAGTTGTCCGATTTAAGACATGGCACGGATTTTTTTGAAAACCACGGACCAAGCTCGAAATTTTATGGGAAATTCACTGGTGATATTCATTTTTCGATTATAAACTTAGTTTTAAGAAAATCGCAAAAGTATCGCCATTAGAGTCAATTTCTTCCTAGTAACTGTAGAATATTTCCATCTCATGCTCGTTCTGATTTCGGAGAAACTTCGTTTAAGACTCAGATTAAAGGCCAATATATATAATATTACGTGTGCAAATTTCAGCGCTGTAGCTGTAATAGTTTAGGAGATAGAGCCGTTTGAATTAATAATTGTCAGAGCTTGCAAAATGCGAAAAAACAATGCTTTTATTTTAAGGTTCCTGGAGGCCAGATTTCTCATCCGGAAATAAAAACTTGACTTTTTCTTACACTACAAGATTTAGAAATACACGCGTGTCTGTAGAATCCATATATGTTATATAGTTTGTGAAAAATATTTATTATTCCGTGTGCAAATTTCAGCGCTCTAGCTCTAATAGTTTAGGAGATAGAGCCATTTAAAGATCGACGAAGTTGTCCGATTTAAGACATGGCACGGATTTTTTTGAAAACCACGGACCAAGCTCGAAATTTTATGGGAAATTCACTGGTGATATTCATTTTTCGATTAGAAACTTAGTTTTTAAGAAATCGCAAAAAGTATCGCCATTAGAGTCAATTTCTTCCTAGTAACTGTAGAATATTTCCATCTCATGCTCGTTCTGTTTTTCGGAGAAACTTCGTTTAAGACTCAGATTAAAGGCCAATATATATAATATTACGTGTGCAAATTTCAGCGCTGTAGCTGTAATAGTTTAGGAGATAGAGCAGATTGAATTAATAATTGTCAGAGCTTGCAAAAATGCGAAAAAAACAATGCTTTTATTTTAAGGCTCCTGGAGGCCAGATTTCTCATCCGGAAAAAAAACTTGACTTTTTCTTACACTACAAGAATTTAGAAATACACGCGTGTCTGTAGAATCCATATATGTTATATAGTTTGTGAAAAATATTTATTATTCCGTGTGCAAATTTCAGCGCTCTAGCTCTAATAGTTTAGGAGATAGAGCCATTTAAAGATCGACGAAGTTGTCCGATTTAAGACATGGCGCGGATTTTTTTGAAAACCACGGACAAAGCTCTAAATTTTATGGGAAATTCACTGGTGATATTCATTTTTCGATTAGAAACTTAGTTCTTAAGAAAATCGCAAAAGTATCGCCATTAGAGTCAATTTCTTCCTAGTAACTGTAGAATATTTCCATCTCATGCTCGTTCTGATTTTCGGAGAAACTTCGTTTAAGACTCAGATTAAAGGCCAATATATATAATATTACGTGTGCAAATTTCAGCGCTGTAGCTGTAATAGTTTAGGAGATAGAGCCGTTTGAATTAATAATTGTCAGAGCTTGCAAAATGCGAAAAAAACAATGCTTTTTATTTTAAGGTTCCTGGAGGCCAGATTTCTCATCCGGAATAAAAAACTTGACTTTTTCTTACACTACAAGAATTTAGAATACACGCGTGTCTGTAGAATCCATATATGTTATATAGTTTGTGAAAAATATTTATTATTCCGTGTGCAAATTTCAGCGCTCTAGGTCTAATAGTTTAGGAGATAGAGCCATTTAAATATCGACGAAGTTGTCCGATTTAAGACATGCACGGATTTTTTTGAAAACCACGACCAAGCTCGAAATTTTATGGGAAATTCACTGGTGATATTCATTTTTCGTTAGAAACTTAGTTTTTAAGAAAATCGCAAAAGTATCGCCATTACAGTCAATTTCTTCCTAGTAACTGTAGAATATTTCCATCTCATGCTCGTTCTGATTTTCGGAGAAACTTCGTTTAAGACTCAGATTAAAGGCCAATATATATAATATTACGTGTGCAAATTTCAGCGCTGTAGCTGTAATAGTTTAGGAGATAGAACCCGTTTGAATTATTAATTGTCAGAGCTTGCAAAATGCGAAAAAAACAATGCTTTTATTTTAAGGTTCCTGGAGGCCAGATTTCTCATCCGGAAATAAAAAACTTGACTTTTTCTTACACTACAAGAATTATAGAATACACGCGTGTCTGTAGAGTCCATATATGTTATATAGTTTGTGAAAAATATATATTATTCCGTGTGCAAATTTCAGCGCTCTAGCTCTAATAGTTTAGGAGATAGAGCCATTTAAAGATCGGCGAAGTTGTCCGATTTAAGACATGGCACGGATTTTTTTGAAAACCACGGACCAAGCTCGAAATTTTATGGGAAATTCACTGGTGATATTCATTTTTCGATTAGAAACTTAGTTTTTAAGAAAATCGCAAAAGTATCGCCATTAGAGTCAATTTCTTCCTAGTAACTGTAGAATAATTTCCATCTCATGCTCGTTCTGATTTTCGGAGAAACTTCGTTTAAGACTCAGATTAAAGGCCAATATATATAATTAATCGTGTGCAAATTTCAGCGCTGTAGCTGTAATAGTTTAGGAGATAGAACCGTTTGAATTAATAATTGTCAGAGCTTGCAAAATGCGAAAAAACAATGCTTTTATTTTAAGGTTCCTGGAGGCCAGATTTCTCATCCGGAAATAAAAAACTTGACTTTTCTTACACTACAAGAATTTAGAAATACACGCGTGTCTGTAGAATCCATATATGTTATATAGTTTGTGAAAAAATGATTATTATTCGTGTGCAAATTTCAGCGCTCTAGCTCTAATAGTTTAGGAGATAGAGCCATTTAAAGATCGACGAAGTTGTCCGATTTAAGACATGGCACGGATTTTTTTGAAAACCACGGACCAAGCTCGAAATTTTATGGGAAATTCACTGGTGATATTCATTTTTCGATTAGAAACTTAGTTTTTAAGAAAATCGCAAAAGTATCGCCATTACAGTCAATTTCTTCCTAGTAACTGTAGAATATTTCCATCTCATGCTCGTTCTGATTTTCGGAGAAACTTCGTTTAAGACTCAGATTAAAGGCCAATATATATAATATTACGTGTGCAAATTTCAGCGCTGTAGCTGTAATAGTTTAGGAGATAGAGCCGTTTGAATTAATAATTGTCAGAGCTTGCAAAATGCGAAAAAACAATGCTTTTATTTTAAGGTTCCTGGAGGCCAGATTTCTCATCCGGAAATAAAAAACTTGACTTTTTCTTACACTACAAGAATTTAGACATACACGCGTGTCTGTAGAATCCATATATGTTATATAGTTTGTGAAAAATATTTATTATTCCGTGTGCAAATTTCAGCGCTCTAGCTCTAATAGTTTAGGAGATAGAGCCATTTAAAGATCGACGAAGTTGTCCGATTTAAGACATGGCACGGATTTTTTTGAAAACCACGGACCCAAGCTCGAAATTTTATGGGAAATTCACTGGTGATATTCATTTTTCGATTATAAACTTAGTTTTTAAGAAATCGCAAAAGTATCGCCATTACAGTCAATTTCTTCCTAGTAACTGTAGAATATTTCCATCTCATGCTCGTTCTGATTTTCGGAGAAACTTCGTTTAAGACTCAGATTAAAGGCCAATATATATAATATTACGTGTGCAAATTTCAGCGCTGTAGCTGTAATAGTTTAGGAGATAGAGCCGTTTGAATTAATAATTGTCAGAGCTTGCATAATGCGAAAAAACAATGCTTTTATTTTAAGGTTCCTGGAGGCCAGATTTCTCATCCGGAAATAAAAAACTTGACTTTTTCTTACACTACAAGAATTTAGAAATACACGCGTGTCTGTAGAATCCATATATGTTATATAGTTTGTGAAAAATATTTATTATTCCGTGTGCAAATTTCAGCGCTCTAGCTCTAATAGTTTAGGAGATAGAGCCATTTAAATATCGACGAAGTTGTCCGATTTAAGACATGGCACGGATTTTTTTGAAACCACGGACCAAGCTCGAAATTTTATGGGAAATTCACTGGTGATATTCATTTTTCGATTAGAAACTTAGTTTTTAAGAAAATCGCAAAAGTATCGCCATTACAGTCAATTTCTTCCTAGTAACTGTAGAATATTTCCATCTCATGCTCGTTCTGATTTTCGGAGAAACTTCGTTTAAGACTCAGATTAAAGGCCAATATATGTAATATTACGTGTGCAAATTTCAGCGCTGTGGCTGTAATAGTTTAGGAGATAGAGCCGTTTGAATTAATAATTGTCAGAGCTTGCAAAATGCGAAAAAACAATGCTTTTATTTAAGGTTCCTGGAGGCCGGATTTCTCATCCGGAAATAAAAAACTTGACTTTTTCTTACACTACAAGAATTTAGAAATACACGCGTGTCTGTAGAATCCCATATATGTTATATAGTTTGTGAAAAATATTTATTATTCCGTGTGCAAATTTCAGCGCTCTAGCTCTAATAGTTTAGGAGATAGAGCCATTTAAAGATCGACGAAGTTGTCCGATTTAAGACATGGCACGGATTTTTTGAAAACCACGGACCAAGCTCGAAATTTTATGGGAAATTCACTGGTGATATTCACTTTTCGATTAGAAACTTAGTTTTTAAGAAAATCGCAAAAGTATCGCCATTACAGTCAATTTCTTCCTAGTAACTGTAGAATATTTCCATCTCATGCTCGTTCTGATTTTCGGAGAAACTTCGTTTAAGACTCAGATTAAAGGCCAATATATATAATATTACGTGTGCAAATTTCAGCGCTGTAGCTGTAATAGTTTAGGAGATAGAGCCGTTTGAATTTATAATTGTCAGAGCTTGCAAAATGCAAAAAAAACAATGCTTTTATTTTAAGGTTCCTGGAGGGCCAGATTTCTCATCCGGAAATAAAAAACTTGACTTTTCTTACACTACAAGAATTTAGAAATACACGCGTGTCTGTAGAATCCATATATGTTATATAGTTTGTGAAAAATATTTATTATTCCGTGTGCAAATTTCAGCGCTCTAGCTCTAATAGTTTAGGAGATAGAGCCATTTAAAGATCGACGAAGTTGTCCGATTTAATGACATGGCACGGATTTTTTTGAAAACCACGGACCAAGCTCGAAATTTTATGGGAAATTCACTGGTGATATTCATTTTTCGATTAGAAACTTAGTTTTTAAGAAAATCGCAAAAGTATCGCCATTACAGTCAATTTCTTCCTAGTAACTGTAGAATATTTCCATCTCATGCTCGTTCTGATTTTCGGAGAAACTTCGTTTAAGACTCAGATTAAAGGCCAATATATGTAATATTACGTGTGCAAATTTCAGCGCTGTAGCTGTAATAGTTTAGGAGATAGAGCCGTTTGAATTAATAATTGTCAGAGCTTGCAAAATGCGAAAAAACAATGCTTTTATTTTAAAGTTCCTGGAGGCCAGATTTCTCATCCGGAAATAAAAAACTTGACTTTTCTTACACTACAAGAATTTAGAAATACACGCGTGTCTGTAGAATCCATATATGTTATATAGTTTGTGAAAAATTTTTATTATTCCGTGTGCAAATTTCAGCGCTCTAGCTCTAATAGTTTAGGAGATAGAGCCATTTAAAGATCGACGAAGTTGTCCGATTTAAGACATGGCACGGATTTTTTGAAAACCACGACCAAGCTCGAAATTTTATGGGAAATTCACTGGTGATATTCATTTTTCGATTAGAAACTTAGTTTTTAAGAAAATCGCAAAAGTATCGCCATTACAGTCAATTTCTTCCTAGTAACTGTAGAATATTTCCATCTCATGCTCGTTCTGATTTTCGGAGAAACTTCGTTTAAGACTCAGATTAAAGGCCAATATATATAATATTACGTGTGCAAATTTCAGCGCTGTAGCTGTAATAGTTTAGGAGATAGAGCCGTTTGAATTAATAATTGTCAGAGCTTGCAAAATGCGAAAAAAACAATGCTTTTATTTTAAGGTTCCTGGAGGCCAGATTTCTCATCCGGAAATAAAAAAACTTGACTTTTTCTTACACTACAAGAATTTAGAAATACACGCGTGTCTGTAGAGTCCATATATGTTATATAGTTTGTGAAAAATATATATTATTCCGTGTGCAAATTTCAGCGCTCTAGCTCTAATAGTTTAGGAGATAGAGCCGTCGATAAGATCGACGAAGTTGTCCGATTTAAGACATGGCACGGATTTTTTTGAAAACCACGGACCAAGCTCGAAATTTTATGGGAAAATCACTGGTGATATTCATTTTTCGATTAGAAACTTAGTTTTTTAAGAAAATCGCAAAGTATCGCCATTACAGTCAATTTCTTCCTAGTAACTGTAGAATATTTCCATCTCATGCTCGTTCTGATTTTCGGAGAAACTTCGTTTAACACTCAGATTAAAGGCCAATATATATAATATTACGTGTGCAAATTTCAGCGCTGTAGCTGTAATAGTTTAGGAGATAGAGCCGTTTGAATTAATAATTGTCAGAGCTTGCAAAATGCGAAAAAACAATGCTTTTATTTAAGGGTTCCTGGAGGCCAGAATTTCTCATCCGGAAATAAAAAACTTGACTTTTTCTTACACTACAAGAATTTAGAAATACACGCGTGCCTGTAGAATCCATATATGTTATATAGTTTGTGAAAAATATTTATTATTCCGTGTGCAAATTTCAGCGCTCTAGCTCTAATAGTTTAGGAGATAGAGCCATTTAAAGATTCGAGGAAGTTGTCCGATTTAAGACATGGCACGGATTTTTTTGAAAACCACGGACCAAGCTCGAAATTTTATGGGAAATTCACTGGTGATATTCATTTTTCGATTAGAAACTTAGTTTTTAAGAAAATCGCAAAAGTATCGCCATTAGAGTCAATTTCTTCCTAGTAACTGTAGAATATTTCCATCTCATGCTCGTTCTGATTTCGGAGAAACTTCGTTTAAGACTCAGATTAAAGGCCAATATATATAATATTACGTGTGCAAATTTCAGCGCTGTAGCTGTAATAGTTTAGGAGATAGAGCCGTTTGAATTAATAATTGTCAGAGCTTGCAAAATGCGAAAAAACAATGCTTTTATTTTAAGGTTCCTGGAGGCCAGATTTCTCATCCGGAAATAAAAAACTTGACTTTTTCTTACACTACAAGAATTTAGAAATACACGCGTGACTGTTAGAATCCATATATGTTATATAGTTTGTGAAAAATATTTATTATTCCGTGTGCAAATTTCAGCGCTCTAGCTCTAATAGTTTAGGAGATAGAGCCATTTATAGATCGACGAATTTGTCCGATTTAAGACATGGCACGGATTTTTTTGAAAACCAAGGACCAAGCTCGAAATTTTATGGGAAATTCACGGGTGATATTCATTTTTAGATTAGAAACTTAGTTTTTAAGAAAATCGCAAAAGTATCGCCATTAGAGTCAATTTCTTCCTAGTAACTGTAGAATATTTCCATCTCATGCTCGTTCTGATTTTCGGAGAAACTTCGTTTAAGACTCAGATTAAAGGCCCAATATATATAATATTACGTGTGCAAATTTCAGCGCTGTAGCTGTAATAGTTTAGGAGATAGAGCAGATTGAATTAATAATTGTCAGAGCTTGCAAAATGCGAAAAACAATGCTTTTATTTTAAGGCTCCTGGAGGCCAGATTTCTCATCCGGAAAAAAAAACTTGACTTTTTCTTACACTACAAGAATTTAGAAATACACGCGTGTCTGTAGAATCCATATATGTTATATAGTTTGTGAAAAATATTTATTATTCCGTGTGCAAATTTCAGCGCTCTAGCTCTAATAGTTTAGGAGATAGAGCCATTTAAAGATCGACGAAGTTGTCCGATTTAAGACATGGCGCGGATTTTTTGAAAACCACGGACCAAGCTCGAAATTTTATGGGAAATTCACTGGTGATATTCATTTTTCGATTAGAAACTTAGTTTTTAAGAAAATCGCAAAAGTATCGCCATTAGAGTCAATTTCTTCCTAGTAACTGTAGAATATTCCATCTCATGCTCGTTCTGATTTTCGGAGAAACTTCGTTTTAAGACTCAGATTAAAGGCCAATATATATAATATTACGTGTGCAAATTTCAGGCGCTGTAGCTGTAATAGTTTAGGAGATAGAGCCGTTTGAATTAATAATTGTCAGAGCTTGCAAAATGCGAAAAAACAATGCTTTTATTTTAAGGTTCCTGGAGGCCAGATTTCTCATCCGGAAATAAAAAACTTGACTTTTCTTACACTACAAGAATTTAGAAATACACGCGTGTCTGTAGAATCCATATATGTTATATAGTTTGTGAAAAATATTTATTATTCGTGTGCAAATTTCAGCGCTCTAGCTCTAATAGTATAGGAGGATAGAGCCATTTAAAGATCGACGAAGTTGTCGATTTAAGACATGGCACGGATTTTTTTGAAAACCACGGAACCAAGCTCGAAATTTTATGGGAAATTCACTGGTGATATTCATTTTTCGATTAGAAACTTAGTTTTTAAGAAATCGCAAAAGTATCGCCATTAGAGTCAATTTCTTCCTAGTAACTGTAGAATATTTCCATCTCATGCTCGTTCTGATTTTCGGAGAACTTCGTTTAAGACTCAGATTAAAGGCCAATATATATAATATTACGTGTGCAAATTTCAGCGCTGTAGCTGTAATAGTTTAGGAGATAGAGCAGATTGAATTAATAATTGTCAGAGCTTGCAAAAATGCGAAAAAACAATGCTTTTATTTTAAGGCTCCTGGAGGCCAGATTTCTCATCCGGAAAAAAAACTTGACTTTTTCTTACACTACAAGAATTTAGAAATACACGCGTGTCTGTAGAATCCATATATGTTATATAGTTTGTGAAAAATATTTATTATTCCGTGTGCAAATTTCAGCGCTCTAGCTCTAATAGTTTAGGAATAGAGCCATTTAAAGATCGACGAAGTTTTCCGATTTAAGACATGGCGCGGATTTTTTTGAAAACCACGGACCAAGCTCGAAATTTTATGGGAAAATTCACTGGTGATATTCATTTTTCGATTAGAAACTTTGTTTTTAAGAAAATCGCAAAAGTATCGCCATTAGAGTCAATTTCTTCCTAGTAACTGTAGAATATTTCCATCTCATGCTCGTTCTGATTTTCGGAGAAACTTCGTTTAAGACTCAGATTAAAGGCCAATATATATAATATTACGTGTGCAAATTTCAGCGCTGTAGCTGTAATAGTTTAGGAGATAGAGCCGTTTGAATTAATAATTGTCAGAGCTTGCAAAATGCGAAAAAACAATGCTTTTATTTTAAGGTTCCTGGAGGCCAGATTTCTCATCCGGAAATAAAAAACTTGACTTTTTCTTACACTACAAGAATTTAGAAATACACGCGTGTCTGTAGAATCCATATATGTTATATAGTTTGTGAAAAATATTTATTATTCCGTGTGCAAATTTCAGCGCTCTAGCTCTAATAGTTTAGGAGATAGAGCCATTTAATATCGACGAAGTTGTCCCGATTTAAGACATGGCACGGATTTTTTGAAAAACCACGGACCAAGCTCGAAATTTTATGGGAAATTCACTGGTGATATTCATTTTTCGATAAGAAACTTAGTTTTTAAGAAAATCACAAAAGTATCGCCATTACAGTCAATTTCTTCTAGTAACTGTAGAATATTTCCATCTCATGCTCGTTCTGATTTTCGGAGAAACTTCGTTTAAGACTCAGATTAAAGGCCAATATATATAATATTACGTGTGCATATTTCAGCCGCTGTAGCTTGTAATAGTTTAGGAGATAGAGCCGTTTGAATTTATAATTGTCAGAGCTTGCAAAATGCGAAAAACAATGCTTTTATTTTAAGGTTCCTGGAGCCAGATTTCTCATCCGGAAATAAAAAACTTGACTTTTTCTTACACTACAAGAATTTAGAATACACGCGTGTCTGTAGAATCCATATATGTTATATAGTTTGTGAAAAATATTTATTATTCCGTGTGCAAATTTCAGCGCTCTAGCTCTAATAGTTTAGGAGATAGAGCCATTTAAAGATCGACGAAGTTGTCCGATTTAAGCCATGGCACGGATTTTTTGAAAACCACGGACCAAGCTCGAAATTTTATGGGAAATTCACTGGTGATATTCATTTTTCGATTAGAAACTTAGTTTTTAAGAAAAATCGCAAAAGTATCGCCATTACAGTCAATTTCTTCTAGTAACTGTAGAATATTTCCATCTCATGCTCGTTCTGATTTTCGGAGAAACTTCGTTTAAGACTCAGATTAAAGGCCAATATATGTAATATTACGTGTGCAAATTTCAGCGCTGTAGCTGTAATAGTTTAGGAGATAGAGCCGTTGAATTAATAATTGTCAGAGCTTGCAAAATGCGAAAAAACAATGCTTTTATTTTAAGGTTCCTGGAGGCCAGATTTCTCATCCGGAAATAAAAAACTTGACTTTTTCTTACACTACAAGAATTTAGAATACACGCGTGTCTGTAGTATCCATATATGTTATATAGTTTGTGAAAATTTTTATTATTCCGTGTGCAATTTCAGCGCTCTAGCTCTAATAGTTTAGGAGATAGAGCCATTTAAAGATCGACGAAGTTGTCCGATTTAAGACATGGCACGGATTTTTTGAAAACCACGGACCAAGCTCGAAATTTTATGGAAATTCACTGGTGATATTCATTTTTCGATTAGAAACTTAGTTTTTAAGAAAATCGCAAAAGTATCCGCCATTACAGTCAATTTCTTCCTAGTAACTGTAGAATAATTTCCATCTCATGCTCGTTCTGATTTTCGGAGAAACTTCGTTTAAGACTCAGATTAAAGGCCCAATATATATAATATTACGTGTGCAAATTTCAGCGCTGTAGCTGTAATAGTTTAGGAGATAGAGCCGTTTGAATTAATAATTGTCAGAGCTTGCAAAATGCGAAAAAACAATGCTTTTATTTTAAGGTTCCTGGAGGCCAGATTTCTCATCCGGAAATAAAAAAACTTGACTTTTTCTTACACTACAAGATTTAGAATACACCGCGTGTCTGTAGAGTCCATATATGTTATATAGTTTGTGAAAAATATATATTATTCCGTGTGCAAATTTCAGCGCTCTAGCTCTAATAGTTTAGGAGATAGAGCCATTTAAAGATCCGACGAAGTTGTCCGATTTAAGACATGGCACGGATTTTTTGAAAACCACGGACCAAGCTCGAAATTTTATGGGAAAATCACTGGTGATATTCATTTTTCCGATTAGAAACTTAGTTCCTTAAGAAAATCGCAAAAGTATCGCCATTACAGTCAATTTCTTCCTAGTAACTGTAGAATATTTCCATCTCATGCTCGTCTGATTTTCGGAGAAACTTCGTTTAAACACTCAGAATAAAGGCCAATATATAATAACTATTACGTGTGCAAATTTCAGCGCTGTAGCTGTAATAGTTTAGGAGATAGAGCCGTTGAATTAATAATTGTCAGAGCTGCAAAATGCGAAAAAAACAATGCTTTTATTTTAAGGTTCCTGGAGGCCAGATTTCTCATCGGAAATAAAAACTTGACTTTTTCTTACACTACAAGAATTTAGAAATACAACGCGTGCCTGTAGAATCCATATATGTTATATAGTATGGTGAAAAATATTTATTATTTCCGTGTGCAAATTTCAGCGCTGCTAGCTCTAATAGTTTAGGAGATAGAGCCATTTACTAGATCCGACGAATTTGTCCGATTTAAGACATGGCACGGATTTTTTTGAAAACCACGACCAAGCTCGAAATTTTTATGGGAAATTCACGGGTGATATTCATTTTTAGATTAGAAACTTAGTTTTTAGAAAATCGCAAAAGTATCGCCATTAGAGTCAATTTCTTCCTAGTAACTGTAGAATATTTCCATCTCATGCTCGTTCTGATTTTCGGAGAAACTTCGTTTAAGACTCAGATTAAAGGCCAATATATATAATATTACGTGTGCAAATTTCAGCGCTGTAGCTGTAATAGTTTAGGAGATAGAGCAGATTGAATTAATAATTGTCAGAGCTTGCAAAATGCGAAAAAACAATGCTTTTAATTTTAAGGCTCCTGGAGGCCAGATTTCTCATCCGGAAAAAAAACTTGACTTTTTCTTACACTACAAGAATTTAGAAATACAACGCGTGTCTGTAGAATCCATATATGTTATATAGTTTGTGAAAAATATTTATTATTCCGTGTGCAAAATTACAGCGCTCTAGCTCTAATAGTTTAGGAGATAGAGCCATTTAAAGATCGACGAAGTTGTCCGATTTAAGACATGGCGCGGATTTTTTTTGAAAACCACGGACCAAGCTCGAAATTTTATGGGAAATTCACTGGTGATATTCATTTTTCGATTAGAAACTTAGTTTTTAGAAAATCGCAAAAGTATCGCCATTAGAGTCAATTTCTTCCTAGTAACTGTAGAATATTTCCATCTCATGCTCGTTCTGATTTTCGGAGAAACTCGTTTAAGACTCAGATTAAAAGGCCAATATATATAATATTACGTGTGCAAATTTCAGCGCTGTAGCTGTAATAGTTTAGGAGATAGAGCCGTTTGAATTAATAATTGTCAGAGCTAGCAAAATGCGAAAAAACAATGCTTTTATTTTAAGGGTTCCTGGAGGCCAGATTTCTCATCCGGAAATAAAAAACTTGACTTTTCTCTTACACTACAAGAATTTAGAAATACACGCGTGTCTGTAGAATCCATATATGTTATATAGTTTGTGAAAAATATTTATTATTCCGTGTGCAAATTTCAGCGCTCTAGCTCTAATAGTTTAGGGATAGAGGCCATTTAAAGATCGACGAAGTTGTCCGATTTAAGACATGGCACGGATTTTTTTGAAAACCACGGACCAAGCTCGAAATTTTATGGGAAATTCACTGGTGATATTCATTTTCGATTAGAAACTTAGTTTTTAAGAAAATCGCAAAAGTATCGCCATTAGAGTCAATTTCTTCCTAGTAACTGGTAGAATATTTCCATCTCATGCTCGTTCTGATTTTTGGAGAAACTTCGTTTAAGACTCAGATTAAAGGCCAATATATATAATATTACGTGTGCAAATTTCAGCGCTGTAGCTGTAATAGTTTAGGAGATAGAGCAGATTGAATTAATAATTGTCAGAGCTTGCCAAAATGCGAAAAAACAATGCTTTTATTTTAAGGCTCCTGGAGGCCACGATTTCTCATCCGGAAAAAAAACTTGACTTTTTCTACACTACAAGAATTTAGAAATACACGCGTGTCTGTAGAATCCATATATGTTATATAGTTAGTGAAAAATATTTATTATTCCGTGTGCAAATTTCAGCGCTCTAGCTCTAATAGTTTAGGAAATAGAGCCATTTAAGATCGACGAAGTTTTCCGATTTAAGACATGGCGCGGATTTTTTTGAAAACCAACGGACCCAAGCTCGAAATTTTATGGGAAATTCACTGGTGATATTCATTTTTCGATTAGAAACTTTGTTTTTAAGAAAATCGCAAAAAGTATCGCCATTAGAGTCAATTTCTTCCTAGTAACTGTAGAATATTTCCATCTCATGCTCGTTCAGATTTTCGAGGAAGAAACTTCGTTTAAGACTCAGATTAAAGGCCAATATATATAATATTACGTGTGCAAATTTCAGCGCTGTAGCTGTAATAGTTTAGGAGATAGAGCCGTTTGAATTAATAATTGTCAGAGCTTGCAATAATGCGAAAAAACAATGCTTTTATTTTAAGGTTCCTGGAGGCCAGATTTCTCATCCGGAATAAAAAACTTGACTTTTTCTTACACTACAAGAATTTAGAAATACACGCGTGTCTGTAGAATCCATATATGTTATATAGTTTGTGAAAAATATTTATTATTCCGTGTGCAAATTTCAGCGCTCTAGCTCTAATAGTTTAGGAGATAGAGCCATTTAAATATCGACGAAGTTGTCCGATTTAAGACATGGCACGGATTTTTTTGAAAACCACGGACCAAGCTCGAAATTTTATGGGAAATTCACTGGTGATATTCATTTTTCGATAAGAAACTTAGTTTTTAAGAAAATCACAAAAGTATCGCCATTACAGTCAATTTCTTCCTAGTAACTGTAGAATATTTCCATCTCCATGCTCGTCTGATTTTCGGAGAAACTTCGTTTAAGACTCAGATTAAAGGCCAATATATATAATATTACGTGTGCAAATTGCAGCGCTGTAGCTGTAATAGTTTAGGAGATAGAGCAGATTGAATTAATAATTGTCAGAGCCTTGCAAAATGCGAAAAAAACAATGCTTTTATTTTAAGCTCCTGGAGGCCAGATTTCTCATCCGGAAAAAAAACTTGACTTTTTCTTTCACTACAAGATTTAGAATACACGCGTGTCTGTAGAATCCATAAATGTTATATAGTTTGTGAAAAATATTTATTATTCCGTGTGCAAATTTCAGCGCTCTAGCTCTATTAGTTTAGAGATAGAGCCATTTAAAGATCGACGAAGTTGTCCGATTTAAGACATGGCGCGGATTTTTTGAAAACCACGGAGAAGCTCTAAATTTTATGGGAAATTCACTGGTGATATTCCTTTTTCGATTAGAAACTTAGTTTTTAAGAAAATCGCAAAAGTATCCGCCATTAGAGTCAATTTCTTCCTAGTAACTGATAGGAATATTCCATCTCATGCTCGTTCTGATTTTCGGAGAAACTTCGTTTAAGACTCAGATTAAAGGCCAATATATATAATATTACGTGTGCAAATTCAGCGCTGTAGC